>JAYJMB010000305.1:0-18199 GCA_036873735.1 Pouteria campechiana
TCATCATCCCTATTTATCTACACATTCATATAACATAAAAATCTTCATTTGAGAAAAATATGAGATGTTCATCAACATAATTCAATGTAAAATCATGGAGAACCACATCCATGAATGCAATGTAATCACATCTCATTTTGAGATGTAAAACACAACAAGCATATCCATACATAAATACCTGGTCACAAATCATGGGATATTCACTATTCCCATCTAGCAATACATTCATGTAAGAAGCCTACTTACCTTAATGAAGATACCAATTGCACAGATCCTCAAATTCCAAAATTCCCAATTGATGCTCAATTGACCCTACGCACATAACAACTCCATTTATTTACAAGGACAACATTAATCAATTCATCTCAAGCCAATGAATTACTCTTTTCTAGATAATATAATTGGTCCAATAATAAGTTTATGTAGTAAAGTATCTTCTCTTGGAAGCATTACATTATATATGTACTATACATCAATTAACCATTAATCCCCACAAGGGTGTAGTAGCTTACTTTTATTGTCAATACTACACCACTCATGTTCAATGCTCTTAGTATAATAACAACTTCATTAGCAATGAATTACACCTTAAAATGACAATCCTTCATTCCATTCTAGTGAGTTCTTAAGGTTTCAATCAAACACTTTTTAAATAATTTATGGCTCATATGGGCATTTCATCAAACATATCTTATATGCATAGTTTAATTTATAAATTTTCTATAAAAACAGTCAAGGGAATTTTCTTTCCAACCATACATACTCATCATACCCATGATTAGTAGCTTAATAACCATAAAAATAGGCTAATTAACCAATTTACTTTTTAATTACTTTATACACAAAAGACCCTTTTTAACCTCTACATGGCTTATTTCCCAAAAATCAGATTTCTCACCCTCAACAATGCCCAAAACACTATGATTAACTAATTAAGCATTTCCCCCCATGACTCAATCAATAATTTACAACTTTTCCCCTAAAAATTACTTTTCATGGATTATCCCAAAACCCTAGTAAGCATAAATTATGAAATCAGTTTGGGAAAATGAACTCACCTCCAATTCCAAGCGTAACCACCTTCCCATAACATGAATCCAAGCTCAAACACTCCATAGCCTCCATCACTACATCCAACATGAGTTTTAATCTTCTTCTCCATCCAAATGGCTTTAAACTCAAGTTTAAATGCATGATTGCTAGGTTACATGCCTAATCCAACTGGTTTTCTAGCTAAAACCACATTAAAACGGGACATTGGAATTAGGGTTTAGGTGTGGGAAGAAGAACTGAATGGAATAGGCTTAAAAAGAATGGAAACAAGCTTTAAAAAGTCGAACCATTGACTTACCGCTGACCGGCGCCGCGATGCCAAAATCGTCGGATGCCCAAAACTTTTGCCTTTCTAAAGTGATGCTACAACATTAGATTTGGATGCTGCAGCATCTCATCCCCATTGGATGCCCAAAATTTCCTTCTTCTGAAGTAGTGCTGGGACATCCATTTCCAGTGTCGTGACATTGACCTACTGCCCACCATTTTGTATTTTTTTCTCCACTTTAAACCTTGATTTCTCTCATGTATTTAATCCCCTCCTTAATCATGGCATATAAACATAATGAGATCACATTTAAGTGTATAATAATCACCCCTCAAATACTAAAGATCATACTAATATATCATCCAACTCATATATTTATCTTTCAAATCATCTCACAATGCCCAAAGATATGTTTTGACAAAGCTTTCCCTTATTTTAACACCTTAGATGTTATAAGTTGTCTTTATTGTTAAGGACCACCATTCCATTTATGAGCCACAACTAGTAGTCTGTGGCTATCATAAATTTTGCATTCTCATTTTCCATTACCCATAATTATTTTCATGAAAAAATGGAGGTTTGGAAGTGGACTGTCCCTCAGTTGAAGTGTTGTGGAAGTAACTGGCCATTTGGGGTCTCTTCATGAGTTATATGAATCGGTGATTAAAGATAACAAGTGAGGTTAGGGTGTTATGGATAACTATGAGAGGCTGTCGTAGACCTGATAGGCTTCATAGGCAGTGCACAGAGAGAGACCAAGGCGCATCGTAGTTGATTGTTTTGAATTGAGATAAAGGAATTTATTGTATTGCTTGCATACGAGTGGTGTATACTAGCAATGTGACTATTTGTATATGATGTTGTGTTGTGATACTGATGTATGGCTTCCTTATTGGGTGACTATAAAGTCATGTATGTATATAGCAATGTTAAGCAATTTTGAGCACCTTTGATGAATAAATTTACAAACTTGAGCAAATGATGAGAACCAAATAATATGTAAAGTTTTGAGGACAAAATTTTTTATAAGGGGGGTGATTTGTAACACCTATGGTATTAGAAGTGAGAAAATTTGCTTAAATCATCATTTTAGGACCATATGTACATAGATTTATGAGATAATGAAGAAAAATTGCTATGATGTATAATGTATAAGGTGAAATACATGACACTATCTTTTTATTATGTGGGGAAAATTGATTTTCAAATGGAGGAATGCAGCAGGCGGCTATGGTATCTGGTTGCGCCTCAGCCGATATGGTAAGCGGTATGAGAAATTGGTTGTAGGTGTTTTTCATTAGACCAAAATTTATTGTCCATCGGTAGGTGATACAACAGGCGGTTGCAGTATCAGCTGCGGTTCCAGGTGGCATGTGTAGGCGATAAGTCATTGCACTTACAGTGCAGGCGGTAAGCACAGGTGACTGCGGGTGAGGCAGTGGCTACAGTAAATTTTGATTCTATTTAAAGGTTAGAGCCCTTTCTTTCCCTATTTGTTTCCTCCTCCTTCCATGCCTTAACCCATGCTTTTCATACCCTATTTCATGCCATTTTAGTTTGAGAAAATTATTATTTAAGTGTATAATCCATTATTCATACACGTAAACCCAAAATATAGCTTGTTTGAGTAATGGAAAGGGAGAGAAAACCCCCTTGACTGTGATCTATGGTGGACTCTTAAAGATTTGGGTTAAAGATTTGGTGTCGGTTACTTCTTCTATGATCAAAGTCATGCATGAAATGAAACGTAAAATGGTTTTCCCCAATCAGATTTGCTTTTTTGCTTGGCTAGGGTTTTGAGAAATTCATGAATAGTAATTTTGGGAGAAGTTGATATGAATTGATGTAGGATTCATGTGGAAAATGCTTAATTGCTTAAGTATAAGTGTTTTGGGACTTGTTTGAGGGTAAGAAATTTGATCTTGGACAATTACCTAAGTAGAGGTTGGAAGGGGCTTTTGTGTATATAGTGTTTAAGTAGTTAATTAATTAAGCTAATGGCTAATTGGCTTTTTTTCATGATTAATTAGATGATCGATGAGTCATATGATGGGTATGTGTTGTTAGAAAGAAAATACCTTTGAAATAGTTAGTAGAAATTGTATAATCTAATTAGCATCTATGATATTTTTGAGAAAATACTTCCATAAGGAAAATGATGTAATAGATGAATCCATGGTAGCCTTACTTTGGCCATGAAAGAGGTATTAAGACAATGTATGTAACATATGAAATATATGATTAGAGAGTGATTAAAGAAGAACATAAGTTAAATAATCTTATAGCTAATGTTAAAGTGCAGTTATACATTTGAAAGGTATATGAACATCTCAGAAGATCAATGGTAGTCTATAAATGAATGGGATTGTTGTATGTGTAGGACTATTGAGCAATGGGAAGCTATGGAACTAGATGAGTTATGACACTTAAAGACTTATAAGGTAAGTAGGCTTTCTTTTCTGATTACATGTATGGTTGAATGAGGATAATAATTGTCCTATTTTTAGTATGCAGGCATGTATAATGGATGGAGATAGTGGATATCCTATGGATGTTTATAGACATAGGTATGTGTGCGTGGAATAGTGGGAATAGTGTTATCTCATGGTTACGTATTGAATGATATTCTTTCTATTATGTGATGGTGACTGTGTGAATGTGATGAGATAATGAATGTCCCATGATTGATTGAATTGGATATAAGTATTTATGCATGTATGGATTGATGGGAATAGTGTGTATTCTATGATGAATAGGGATGGAGATTATCCCATGTTTCCTTATTAAGCTGTATATTCTGTTAAAGCAAGTAGTTATGGAATGGATTACATAATCTTATATATAGACATAGGAATGAAATTCCCTTTAATATGATATTGGCATGACATCGACATGATGATACATCTTATGCCTATATGGTATACTGATAATGTGGTATTCTCATGCCCCGCCCTGGGGCCTATGTGTTTTACCATTACCCTATCATTTCCCCATTTCTAAGGGAAATATTCTGCCAAAATTTTAGTAGTCTACCCTGAATTATATAGATTTGAACCTATGCATGCATTAATCATCTATAAACTCATAATTTCAAGAATTAGAAAACTATAATATTAACCATAAAACTCACACCTACACCCATAGCTACCTGCCCAAGACAGGAACCAAATCATGATGGCTTCTCCTCACTAAGATCATAGAGATCTATTTGTACATACATGATCAAATCATTATGACATGCCAATATATTTGATCATACATCATTTGGAATCTTAAATACACTTATACAAATACATTATGAATTAAAATTTCTATTCCTTATACCATAAGGAAATGTCTTTAATCTTGTTCACTAATCCCAATCCACAGTTGGGATTCTTTACTTGACTTATTAGCTAAAAACATAAATAAGAAGGCGTAAGCTTAGGCAAACTCAGCAAGTAGGCATGGTTAGTAAAAAATAATTAATCCAAATTAGATGTTCTCAACCAGAATAAGAATAAATATGATATAATCATTATCCCCAACAATCACATCATATTAAGTACATCAACTTATACACATAAGAGAATTTCTACTATTCCCGTCCAACCAATCATTCACATGCTATCATACTTATCAATTCATGCACAATGTCAAGATATTCTTCACCCCTTTCATTTAGACATCCATACATAAGAATAAGACTAATATTCATAAACACGGGCTATTCTTTATATCAAACAATCACACGTACATGTCAAACACTAATTATTGCAATTTATAAACCATAAATCTTTAGAAATTATAGGATATTCTAAATCCTCAAACAAAACATACATGCCCAGAAATAAACAATGGGATATTCTATATCCCCATTCATACATTCAACCAACAAAGCCTACTTACCTTAGTAGAGGCCTACTTCACAATCATGGTGCTCCCGGACTTAGCTTTCCTTCCAACCACTGTCCACTAACCCAACATGTATAACGTATATCATAATTCAACTCAAATATGTTTCTTATACAAAGATAACTTTAAGCAAGTCAATTCTTGTCCATTTATCAATTTACCATATACTACAACTTATCTACATTGTTAATCAACTTTGATTCTTTGTCACACCCTGCCTTCCGAGGCATGATCCTAATCATTTCCTTTATTTTCACTATAATTCTTTCACTTTTAGGTGGGGGTACTCGGATCCCATCTATTACACTTATACTTTTCATTATTTCTTCTATAATTTTTCTATTTAAAGGGAATATTCTGCCATAATTTTGACAGAGTCTACCTTGAATTATTATGATCCAAAACCTGATATACAATCATCATAATAAAATTTTCAATATCTGTACTCACAATTTCTAATCATGAATAAAACTGAAAGATTCAACAATTATAATTTAAATCATAAATCCTTAAACTAGCTCAACATACCCATAGCCTAGAACCTGTGTCACTCCATGATGGCAATAACATACTCTATTTCTATGTCATACACAATTTCACTATTATTAAATGCCATTACATTTTAGATACACCAATTGTAATTAATACAATTATATAAATTACTAATATACAATTATAAAAAGGGATTCCACTCCCAATAGTCAATTATATTGTACAAATATCTTTAGTCTTTCTCAAAATTCCCTTGCCTGACCTTTCACTTAAAAATTTAAACAAGAAGGTGTGAGTCCGAGAAACTCAGTAAGTAAGAACAAATAATAGAAATTTAGATTCAATAATTACGCACATACATGTTTATATCATATCCAAAACTTGTATAGTTCCTGTTTCAATATACAAAGCATTCATTTTTATCTCACAAAATGAACAACATTTTGTATAATGGGATATTCATCATCCCCATTCATCCATATGTTCATATACCATATTTACCAACACAAGATAATCTCTATCCCAAATATTTATCCAACTCTACAACAATATCATATGATTCTGTGATTCATGTGAAGATATAATAACAAAGAACATATCACATGATCCGACCATACTTGATCACAATAAATGGGATATCTTTCATCCCCTACCACTTCGTATCATAAACAAAACACCACGTGTTTTAATCCAAGGGATACCCATTATCCCTATTAAATCAAATAATATCAACCTTAAACAAAGATGGGATATCACTATCCCCAACCAAAACATACAAGCTCAGATTCAAACAAAGGGGCAACCACAAACAAATGGGCCTACTTACATATTGATGAATCACCATACTCTCCTCAAGCTCCATGACTTTTCATCCTTCTAAAATGATCCAGTACAGAGCAATAATCTCATTCATTTACAAACATAATTCGAACTGATTCATTTTAAACCAATGAATTAGATACTATGATTTATTTATTACTAAACCCATATATTTCCCAAATGCATAATTGCATAATTATCAATATATAGTAAAAAGCCAACATACTCATTAAGGGTTCTTAAAGAATCGCATTTCTAACCATATGTAATTATCATAAAATATAACTAGCATGTAATCAATTTCAATAACAATCTAATTAGATGTTTAATCCAATAAATTTGTGGCTCACATAGCCCATACAAAAAAATCCCTTTCTTAAGTCAAATTAATTCATGGCTTATAACATGTTTTACCTATCCAAATTATCCCAAACAAACCTCAAAACATCATAATCAATGCATTAAACATTTTTCTAATGATAAATTCACATAATTCATGAAATTCTAAAATTTCACTATTACCAAAACCCTAGCTTAGGGTAAAACATCATGTTTAATGCTTAATTTAGTTCCAAACATCACAAAAACATCCCAGCCATGTAATTAATAATTTTCCCCATGATTTCCATATTATTTTCATATCAAACCCCCCAAATCACTATTCACACATGAATAAAACCCTAATATAGCATGAATCATGGTTTCTTTTGCCCAAACAAGTTTCAAAATGTCATTAAGCATGAATAATTCATATCCTCGATTGTTTTAACACCTAAATCCATCATTTTCCATAAAATTTCATGATTAACAAAACCTTATGTAATGCCCCGCCTCTCGGGACTGTCACTTTATCTTTCATCGAAAATCAACTATGATCATACCATGACTTTCCCACTTCCAGGGTGGGGTTGCCCTGATACCATTTTCTAATTCATCTAATTTCTGCAGATAATCAAACAGAGTTTTCCTTGTAAATAGGGCTGTCCACCTATGTACAAGCATTCATCACTCGTAATAATACAACTTTTCAATTAAAAATCATTAAACAAGAATTTATACACTTCAATAGACCTCTATTCATCCATACCATAATCATATCACTCTATAGGTTCCTCCCAGAACCGCGGCCACATCATGATGGCAATAAATATATTTTTGTTTCCACTCCTCTATTATACAATATTACCCACATCTATCCACATACACGAATATACAATGACATGCCCATAATTTACAATTATATAAAATTTCCAATTATGGATATACAAATACAGTAGTGCAGGAAATCTTAAAGAATAATACAACATCGGATCATGTTATACATATCCATCATGAGGGATTCCAATCCCAGTACATTATGGGAATACAAATACAACTTCCTTTGCTTTCTCCCCAATATAGACTTCTATGGCTTGACTTGTTAACTAAAAAAACTAAAATAAGGGTGAGTCTAAACAGACTCCGTAAGTAGACTATGTGGCAATCAATAGTTTAGACTCCCTAAGTAGACTATATGGCAATCAATCATTCAATCGAAATCAACAAATCCAATCCAAGTAAACAAGGATCCATAAGGCATCCCACAAACCAATCCAAATAGATACATTTCCAAACTCACCCCAACATCTCAACATGTCACAGTATGATCTCATCATATAATAGAAGAATACAACATCAATTTCACATTCAAAAGCAAATTACACATTCTGGGATGATCTTTTATCCCAAGTCACACATATACATAATACACATGCATATACCACAAGACATACATCAACAAAAGATAATACGAATCTATAGTAGATAACAATTGAACATATGTTTACATCATAGCATCCTTATTCCAAACTATACATCTTGGGATCCCCATTAATTCCAATACTCTCACACATACACACTTTGCATACAACAAACACTAGGATACTCACAATCCCATACAATTCACATATACAAGCATTAATCCATACATTCACATATAAGCATGTCATCAAATCAATCATGGAATAATCATTATCCCCATCTAGTCACATAATTAATAGTCACAACCCACTTATCTTAGAATAATCCATTCCATAATCCACATCTTTGCACACTCGGCTTGTTGCATCCATGTCAGGAAATCCTACACATATCACATGAATCCTATATCTTATTTACATATTCATATACATAAATAATGTTTAATTCATATACATATACATAAACAATTATAATTCATATAAGGAGAATTAATTCTCATATTAATTCTCATATTAATTCTAAATTTAGTGATTTGTCTCTCCTTATTTAGATAATTTCAAGTCTCACAACTTTTATGTTGATCACTTTTTCTAATTCAGCCTCTAAATTGTGTTTTTGGGCCCCACAAGTGACACTTTTTGTAGTTAATCATTTTTCAGGAATAATTTTACTAATTTGGTCACTACTCTCTCATATGAATTCCAAATTAAGTGATTCTTATGAAATTTTTTATATATGTTTAATTTATACAACTTGCATGTTGACAACATTTGATAATTTATCTTATAATTTGCTTTGTGGGCCCCATAATATAACGCTTATTGATTTAGAGATTGTTAGACTTTTTTAGCTATAACTCTTTCAATAAACTTAGAATTTAATGTTTATTATCTTGTTAGAACTATAATTTCAAGATATAAAACTTTTATGTTGAACACTTTTCTAAACTCAAAAAATATATGGGTCAAAATTGGGATGCCATCAGCATCATATGCAATTTTAGGGTAGACAATTTGGCAGTAGTGAATTTTAGGGTATTTATTTTCTGAATTATTTTAGACATGTTAATGTTGAAATTTTTCTACCAAAATTTGAATATTTGTCATTATCATATGTAATGTTTTTATATTCACAAAATCAATTCATTTGATAAGGTTTTAATCAAGCTCAAGATGGTTACTTAATAAGGCATTTTAATGCAATACACATGTTCTATTTCATACCTTGCTGTCCACCTTAAACATTTCCAATCTATTTGAGGTAATTAGCTACCATATTAATACTCTAAGCAAACCATGATTAAACTCTTATAATTAGGCTTAATTACCTAGATTAAATCTTAAGAATTTCAGCCCCAATAGTTAGTGGCAGCAAGGCATTTCCATTGAATTTCAATTTTTTCAGCATGGTATAATCCATTCCATGATTCCATTATATCTAATCATTTTTTCCACTTAATTAAATATTAATCATACCACAATAACATCAATCACAGCACTTTAACTATGCTAACAAATATTCCAGTAAACCCTAAATACCTAGAATCCTAGATTAATCTATAACAAAAAAATTCATCAAGATCTTCAAGAATTCATCCCATAAACATGATTAGCAACTTGGATTAGCAACTTCCATACTTGAAAATTATGATTTTCCTAGTGGGTCCCACCTATAGGGATTAATTCTTCACTTGTGCTATCCCAGCTTGCTTTTAAGAGGATCATGGCCATCTGTTACAAATCACACCCACCTACGTTTGCTTCCACTTCCCTTAAGCATACAAGCTGAAAAGTGGATTTTTGGAAGATGGGGAAAGCTCTAACATGAATAAGGGAGGGGCTTCATGAGAACAGGGATGAAGTGGGATGTTACATCTCCTCTATTTGATAATTTTCCATGGTAGTCTGCTACCCTATCACGCTCCATACACGTGCGCCTCTCTTGATTTTTTCAAACTTGCTTTAATCTCTTCCTTAAACATGTATGGGCTGAACACTTCATAAATCATATACCTATATTAATTTTTCATTCATTAAATCTGAAATTTACCATAATTTAATTTTTTTTTCTTAGTTAAAATTGATTTAAACTAATTTTTTTGGAATTTACTTGCATACTCAGTATTTTGGCTTTTCGCTGTAGTTTTTCGATTGTCCTTCACTTGTTAATCATTGATTAACATGTATCCTCATCATGCTCACATTAATATGGATACTCCATCCATTTTTATAATTTTTTCATAAAATAAATCTATCTTTTTTCAGTATTTACACCTTCGGTGTTCCACCAATTTAAATTCATTTTCTTTTTCACTTAAATCATTTATTTAATACACTTTAATGTACCCCAAACCTCATACTCATGTTTATATTAATAATCCATTTAATTTCCTAACTTTTCTATTATAAATTCCTCAAAATTTTATTATATTCCAATATACTCCTTGTCGAATGGGCAAAATCAAAATTTACGTACCTTAAATTTTCTGGGCCTTACACCTAGTTACATAAAACCTCAAATTTAAATGGGGAAAAGTATCCTACCATGCTATTTAAGCATGAATTCCTCCCATGGATAAGAATCCATGCCCAAAACTCTAAGTAGCATGCTCCATTTGCGGAAAATCAGATCTTCTTCCATTTCCACTCTCAAATGCCAAGAACCCATCCCCCTTAACATGCTTAGATGATAATCTCTTTAAAGCCTCTTATTTCCAACTTCAATTGATAAGAATTTAGGTTAAATAGGGCTAGGGTATGATAAGAGAAAGAAACAAAACGAAATGTCCAGAAAGAAAAACGATGGCACAGGTATTTATCCTCAACGCTGGTGCCATGATTCCAAATTCTGGCACCACGATGCTAGAAAATCCAGACGCTGCTTTGTAAAAATCTCAAAGTGGCATTGCGGCACCAAACTTGGCTACCCAATTTTTCTTCCTTGTTTTTATGAATTTTCTCTTCTATTCTCCAATCCATTTCTTTTTCATTTAATTCATTGTTTCTCTTAACTTTATCTATGATAATTTCACATAAATAGGACATTGTTTCACATCATTAATTCCCTCAAATTGTTCAATTAATTTTAGTTCAGTTTTGTTGGTCCCTTATACAATGGTAGCTCAAGAGGGGAGTGAATTGTGCTTTAAAACTTTTTGGCCAAATCAAATGATTGAAGTGCTGAATGAATAAGTTAAACAGATTGCATAACACACAACACAAGATTTTTATAGTGGTTCAGCCCTTCCTAGGTTCCTACTCTACTTCTCTAAGTTAGTCTCCTCTACTGAACTCAGGTTCCACTAATACCTTGATTTGATCAAATGCATGTTGGTTTTACAACAAGCTCACCAACCAACTTACTAATTTTCCAAGCTATCCAGAAACTTTAACAACTTATTGGTTTTCAAAGCTCACCAATAAACTTATACCCTTCCAACAAGTTCCCTACTTGCTTATCTTAATACAAAAACACCAAGCACTCTGCTTGTGTTACCAAATACTAAAATGAAATGTATAGATTGTTGTCTCTTACGTAGATAGATTTGTACATAGAATTCTAAACTTTCAGTAAATGAATAAATAGTGAGAGTGAAAGATTCAAACTCCTTAATTGAGAAGCGATTTAGGCTTTGAGAGCTTCTAATAGAGATGTATTCATTGGAGTTAAAATTTGAAGGAAGATTTTGAATGCTCTTCATGTATTCAGCAATGTTCAATTATTTTCAAAAAATAGCTATTTTCTTTTTGCTTCTGAATCTCTCTTTTATAGGTTGAGAGATTTTTCCATTACTGACTTTGGCATACATTCAAATGTTCAAAAATATTTTTCTTTACCTTACATTTTGTCTGATGTCTAACTTTGTTGCATTCTAGTATCGATCAACTACTCTATCGTTGAATTTTCTCAATGTTCACTTTTATCATGGGTGTTCCGAAGTTACTTCTTTAGTTACTCCAAAGAGATGAGTGAATAGATGATGTCTTGATTGATTTTGGATGTTCTAATTAGATTGCTTTAGATTCTCTGAAATGGTAATAAGCCTTCTTAATTGCGACAGTCCTTTGTAGAAAGAGATTTGGATTTTTCAAACTTCTAATGTTTAATGACTCCAAAGTTTGTTTATTATCTCTGAAGTAAAGCCTTGACGACTTTGAAGCAGGTCTATTTACTCTGAAGTTTGTTCGAATTTACTCCAAAATGTGACTCTAAGTTCTCTGAAGCATATCTTTTTACGTCGAAGCGTAGCTAATTAACTTCGAAGCTTGTTCTCTTGTTTCTGAAGTGTACTGTCACAATTCCAAAACTTGCATGATGATTTTGAAGCATTCTTGCCAATTCTGAAGCTTTCTTGATTAACTTTAAAGTACACTAGAATGGTTCCAAAGCTTTCCTGTTGACTCTGAAGTGTGCTTATCGACTCCGAAGCATGCTTTGATGTCTTTGAAGTGGTTCCAATTAACTCTAAAGCTTCTCATGAGGGTTCTGAAGCTTATCTCCACTGACTTTGAAGCTTTCCAATTAACTTCGAAAGACACTTGTAATGACTCCAAAGTATTTTATTTTACTTCGAAGCTCACTGTGAAGACTCCAAAGCAATCCAATTTGCTCTGAAACAAGTTAAGATGACTCCAAAGATATTTCTGTTGGCTCGAAAGCATGTCTTCAAGACTTCAAAATTATGTTTTCTTGGTTTAAGTATATGTAAAATTTATATACTTAAGTTTGAAAAAGTATTTACTTTATGTCTTCTTTTTATAATCATGAAGGTTATTCTTAAGTTGAATATGAGTTAATATTACAACAACATACTTGAGAATAGATTGTTAGTTCCTTAATGTTTCCCTCATGTCTTTGCTTATCATCAAAACATACTTTGTTAAGAATGTTCATCATTAAAATCAAGCTAGATAGTATGTTTAACAATTTTCAATCACATTAACACTAAGCCAAAATTTAACACCCAGGTGTTATAGACCTCCCTCCTTATAAAAAGTTTCATCCTTGAAACTTTCAATATTGTGCCATTTTTCAATAGCAACACAATTCAGAATGAACATTCTCAACTCAGTTTTACTCTAATAGTTTCATAACTTCAGAATCAACCAATATAGAAAAATCCATAATAATTTCCATATTAACACTATCTAATCATGATAGTTTAGTTCAACCATAATACAATCCCCTTTTAATCAACACATGACTAATTCAATTTATCATTCTTAATCATAACACATAAAAAATTGTATCTTTTACAACAGGCAATCATATCATCAAATGGTACTCAATGTTCAAATTACCTAGATAAAATTTAGTAAATTAATCAAATAGACCTCTAGCAAACCAATCTAATAGACCTCTAGCAAATCAATCAAATAACCAACTTAGGGCTTTCACAATCATGTGCAAATGGGACTACTATCATAGTGCTAATACAAAAAATAACAAAATTCTAGACTATCAAAGTTTAATAGATTTAACTCATTTCTTTCTCAACATATCAATATCCTTACTTTTATTCGCTTGCTACCAACCAATACCACAAATGGACACAACCACAAACCAAGTGAACACAACCATAATCCAAGTGGATACAACCACAAACCAAGTGAACACAGCCATAATCCAAGTGGACACAACCACAACCAAATGACATCAACTATCATCAAAGTGGACTTAACCACTAACTAAAGGGTCTCAACTATCTTATAACTTTGGTGTGTTCCTGTCCATCCTTGCAATTTGGCTACAAATGTTGTAGAATTCATAATCACATGGTATTCCACCATCATTATAACTCATACATTACAAGTTCTCCATCCACCTGCGAAATAAGCAAAGGAGTCCAATATAATAGGTTGATTAGGCCTCTTCGCCATCACTGGCGGCACCCTATAATGGGCAAGATCCCAATATCTAAAGTAGCCATCCTAGTAGGCATCCAAACCTAAATTTATGCAATCATGGCATCCAAAACTCAAATACATATCAATCCCAATTTCCCAATTTCAAGAGGCATCCAATCATAAGCATGAACTTTAGTCATGCGTCCAAGCCTCAATCAAATAGTCAAATATCCAAAACTTATTTAAATAGACAAACATTCAAATCTCAATCAAATAACCAAATGTTGGCCTCAATCCAATATCCAAATATCTAAACCTACTAAATAATCAATTGAGCAAATCTTATTCAAATAGCCAAACCCCAAACCAAACCAAGTCTCCACAATATCCATATTTCCATGCCATCTTGGTATCACACAATACTCCCATAATCTTACCACCACACAAACTCAAATGTCTCATAGGGCATATCCTATAATTTCACATTACTCATACAGAATTTTTCATCAAGCAATCCAATCATTTAACTTATAGCCCATAACCAAATTCAATATCAATCAATTCATAAAATAGGCATCTAAACTCAATTACACACTAATGGTATTCTGTTACGCCCGCCTTCTGAGGTGCGACTTATCATTTTAAACTAGGATTTCACCTAAATTTTCCCACTTTTAGGGTGGGGTGCTCGATTCCCATTGTGGAACTCAACTAATTTCTATAGAAAAATGGATGGTGTATCCCCTAAATTATTAAGGTTTAACCTGTATAATTATTTATCAAAATTAATATAGCCACAATATGAATTCTAAGACACACACACTTACCCATAGACTAAGATCTCGGTAGAATCATAATGGCAGTAAACCCAATTAACTAATATACAATTCATCTATAATATTAATATGACATGCCATTCCATCTATTATACATCAATGGAAATCTATTAAATACAATCAGCTAACTACTAACACAAAACAAAATTTATATTTACAATTCATAATATCACAATGAATAAGTCTTTAATCTTACTCAACAATCCCAATCCATATTTAGAAAATCTTCACCTGGCCTATCAGTTAACAAAAATAAATAAAAAAGCATGAGTCCGGGCAACTCAGTAATCAGATAAATGTATTAGATAATAATTAATCCATAATTAGCATATTTTTATCAAATAATCACTATTTCCAAATCAAGAGTTCCACGTTATTTCCATCCAATCAAATAAGCTCATATTGAATCAATCTTCAATTTAAATATATGATAAAAATGTTATCCATCCCTCACATTAAACATCCATATCAACCCAAAATATCAAATATTCCAATCTAAGGGATACTTAATATCCCTAATAACCAAACAACATTAACTTAAACAAATACGGAATATCCACACCACAACTTAAGTGTTTTCATTTTTCTTTAAGAAGATCCACCATCATCCCAAAACCTAATATGCCTCCCTCTTCTTGCAACCCATGAACCAACCATCCCCCTTGCATCCCACGCCCATATATTTTTTTCTCCCACCGATTTTAAAGCCAAAAAATTATGCCAATGAATATAAAATCCAGCCCCATGCATCTAGCCACCCAAATCATCAAGCTTGGATGGTTTCAATGAGGGAGAATCATCTGTTTACCTTGTTTTTCTATTGGTGGTCTTGGATTCTTAAAGATTTTGGTGGTTTTCAAAGTGAGTTAGATGGTATTGCATTTTCCCCAACTCAATTTCGTATGACCTATTTGCTAGGTTAATATTTTGTTTGGGGGGGACTATCTAGGGCTGGAAAATATTTGATTTTCTTAGGGATTGATAGGTATTTTAATGGGAATATTGATTAATCATAAATTATAGGTTAATATAAGTAATTTGGATGTGATTTTGGCCATATATTATTGCCCACAAGTGGACAACAATATGAATGGGTGTGATGGCATGTTGGGGCATGAATGGGATGTTTGTGGTATATGAAATGGCTTTATTGTTTAATTATTGAATTAACAATGAACTTAGGATGTTAATTATGTAAGAAAATGATCAAATGTTGCTGGAATTTTATTTCTTAATCGTGACTTTAAGTTGTTTGATAAAATGCCTAAGTAAGGGCTATATAATGTACATTAATGTTAGGGTTGTTTTCAAATGAATTTTAGTGGATAATTAGCATGTTTATGTTATCATTACTAGGTTAATTATATGAGGTTAAGGATATGAATGATTGGAAATGGGTTTGTTATGATGCATATTGCTAAAATTTTTAAATTAGTATTATGTAAGAGTAGTTTATGATGCATTGTCACCATGAGACTATATGGAATGAATGGGCAGATTGTATAATGGAATTGGGCTTTAATTTATCAAGTTACTAATTATGATGCTAAATTAGTGATAAATAAATGGGTTAACAAAGGGTGCAGTTAAACAGATTGTATAGTACTAAAAGTTGCAAATTACACATGTTTATCAAGTGTTCGATGAAATTCTTTAATGAGAATAAAGTGGAATTGGGGGAAATAGATTAGGACTTTAATTGGAAATTAAGTGAGAAATAAAATAGAGTATTTAGTGTCTCAATTTTATGATTAAAAGTAGGATGGAAAAATGGGCAGCTATGGTAATGAGTTAAGGTGTTTGGATCAAGTGGGATACATGTTGCAAACTACCCTTAAAATGGCCAGTTATATGATGGGTTTGTGACAACTATAAGATGGGTTTATTTGAATTAAATTAGTGAATGGATTGCTAGTATAATTAACAAGGTCAAGACCCTTGAAGTTAGATAAATTTTGATATGAAAGGATGGGTTATAATCCATCATTTGATAGGTTGAAAAAGAGACCACACTGAAATTTTGAAACCCTTAAAAACCAAGTTGGAAATGATGCAATGAAATTATTTTTGATGTTTACATGTTTACCTATTTAGGTAATAAGTGATGGGATATGGAAAATGATGATTTAGACCATAAATGTCGAAAGGTATAGATGTGTGAATGTCACTTAGAAATGCATGTAATTGAGCTAGAGCTGATGTAGTTGTTTGAGAATGCCAAAAGTGATACATGAAATATTAGTAGGACCCGTTGGGCCTTGAATTAGAAGGAAGTGATCGAATTGAAGGCTGTGAATTCATTTTCAAGTAAAGTAAATAGGTTTTTCCTGAATTCGTGCATGATTGGACATGATCTTGTGTACTGGCATAGTAGTGCCAAATTTTATCGATATTTGGTTTGAATGCTATGTAATTAAAATTACAAAACTATTTTATGTTTGGATTTGATCGCATGTATTATATCATGATTTGATCTTTTATTGTATTATGTTGTGATTCGGTTTTTGGCCATTTGACATGATTTGAGCATGTTATTGGCATGCATGTGGTTGAGTTACATGAGTAGATGTATGTTATATGCTATGTGGCTTAGTGTATAGCCTGTGGCTTGTTTATTACCTATGTAACATGTATAGACTATATGGCTAAATGGTTGCTATGTGGCTAATTGGTTGCCCATGTGGCATATGGAGCCTGTGTGTCTAGATGTTGGCCTTGATGGTCTGGGATTATGATATGTTGAGATTGGCATGGCATGATACTTAAGTGATGTTGAATTATAATTGTGAGTTTGATACACTTGAATTCCTCAGTAGATGTGGTTGGTATTGGTGAACCTATTGTGATCCCTGTGGAGTGATGAGGGCGGGACACTCCTAGGACTTTGCGTGGGTGGTGAATTCTTAGCACTGCAGAAGGTGGACTTGGTAGGCTTCTAGCCGGAGATACAGGGATGGACCATCTGCACATCGAATAGGGGGAGGGTGATTTGTTTGACTTTAGTAAGTCCTAATAATGATGCATTGATAAAATACATGTCTTGATGAGGATATCATAATGATGTCATTGTATATAAGTTTTGGTTATGAGTATGATTCAATGGTAATGATGTATTTACAGAGTATGTCTGATCGGTTGAATTAGGTTCTAGAAACGAAGACATGTGTATTGTGGACATGGGTACATGTTGTATTATCATGATATTTAGCATACCATGGATTTATATGTTGCTTGGATTGAGTATATATATA
>JAYJMB010000306.1:0-18198 GCA_036873735.1 Pouteria campechiana
CCCTAAGTATTTTCTCGCGTCTGTGATTTTTAGTGGGCTATCACCCTATCATAGAAATGTAGCAGACATGTGGCACCGTTGGATCAGTTACTCTGCCTTTGGCACGATCCTGGACCAACTTCAATGTACCACTAAGAATGAAGAAAATGCTACTGTCTTAAAAAAATGATTTCCTAAGACCACTTTATGGTAGCTGACGTCCGATTCTTTGACTACTACATGTTCTACGTTGATGGCTATATTAAAAAATTCTTAGTTTTTTCAAATGCTCCAAAACACACGGCGGCGAAGTTTAGGACCGTGCACCAGCAGCCAAAGAATTCGTTGTGCCCAGCTCGGCTTTGACCCTTTTTATTCCAGTCCAGTTCCCCTGAAATCGTTTGAATCTATTGAAATTGGCAAGTGAAAGCTTGCAACAACTCATTGTGTCTCTCTTTGTTTTGCTGCTATAACCATGTCTTTCTCTTGGCTCGGTTGATCTGTACCATCCATTTAGGACCCAGATTCTATCTTTTCATTCATCTGAAGATTACTACAATTGGATTGACTTAATCATATGATATGTTTGGGAAACCTGATGTTCATATGAATCAAACATCTAGACTGCCATTGCGGGGCACCAATTTGGGTCATTATCTAACTTGTAGAAACGGCTTTGCGTAGATTATCATAATTCCCGACTAACAAACAATGAAAATGAAGATGAATGCCCCAATTGGATTCATGTAGATAAAACTAAACCATCCACCATAAAGTAAACCTTTAATCTGATATTGCTGCTTTTTGAAGCTCAAAACAGACCTTAACGAAACAATACACTTAGAAATTTAATTCCCTAGCTAACTGAAACTCAATTCAAACAATGCCCAATGCCTACTATAATTCAAATGCAGTAAGCGTTTCAGGGCACATCGACGGTAGTGGCGGAATGCTCTGCGGGTGTCGGAACACGTTATCAGGATCGATGATCGTCTTCGCCCGAACCAACCTGTCATAGTTCCCCAAGAAATACTTCTCCCCCCATGATCGTGCAATCTCCACTGCATCTCCGGCCTTCCGCCAATCTATGCTGCCAAGATCAAAGTCCATATGATTCGCATTCGCCGCCCTCGGATTCTTCGATGCGAACTGAGCCATATAATCATATAATTCACGCAGCGATTCTACAAAGACGTCGCTTTGCGAATCCTCTTCCATATTCCAAGCAACAGTATACTCAATGACGAACAGGTTCCCTTCCCTGTGTGGGAATGGAATCGCATCGCTCCTTATTCTCGCCATCGCTCCGCCCAGACCAAGCAACGTGATCAATGCATGTGGCTCTTTCTGCAACCTCTCCACGATGCCCGCAAAACCTTCTTCCGGAATCACAGTCCTGATGAAGTCGCTCTTCAACCTGAAGGCCCGCTTATGTGATTGAGTTCTTTTTGTTAGCTCAGCAGCATCTTGGAATCGAAGCATGAAAGAAACTGCTTCGATCCAATTCATTTCTTTGCATTCTTCGATGGGAATACCTAATTCAGAGAAGACTAGCCCACCTGAAGATACGGCTGCAGACTTGGATCCCAGGAATAGACCATAGAAACGGACCCAAATGCGGCCATCGGGCATTGCTCCGGCTAGTATCATTACTGAGAAATCTTCTACTAAATCAGGAGCCACATGTTGAAATTCGTGTAGTAGTTTTGCAGCTTCGGATGGTTGAAATGTTTTGAAGACCGAGAAGGTAGTGACGGATTTCGGGACCGACACTAGCTTGATCTTCCACGCATAGATAGCCCCGAAGACCCCACCTCCTCCGCCACGGATGGCCCAGAACACATCCTCTCCCATCGCTTCTCGGTCTAGCAAGCGACCATTGGCGTCGACTAGAATTGCATCGACGACATTGTCGGCTGCAAGCCCATACTTCCTTGTCAAGATGCCCGATCCCCCACCGCTGATGTGCCCGCCAGTCCCAACAGTAGGAGACCACCCGGCTGCAATGGCGAATGAATCTGATGACTTGCCCACTGCGTAGTAGACTTCACCGAGCGTTGCACCCGCCTCAACCCAAGCAGTCTGAGAATCAACATCTATTTTGACTCGGTTTAGGTTCATCAGATCAATGATCACGAATGGGATTTCTGCAATCGAAGATGACCCTTCCGTGCTGTGGCCCCCGCTCCGTATCCTGATGGTCAGCGACGCATTACGGGCGCATGCGATGGCGCTCGCGAGCTGGTGTTTGCTCTCGGGCAAGACGATGGAGAAGGGTCTAGGGAAGGTGGGCCTTGAATATATTAGGTTGTGAACGGAGTGGTGCAAGAAATGGTTGTAGGTAGAAGCTGGAGAGGAGAAGGTTGTGAAATTTTGCACCCCATGTTGTGTTAGACAGGGAAGGAGGTCTTCACCATGAGCGTATGCTAGTAAGGTTACAAGAATGCTGAGAGCAAGGGCAGTGTTTCGTTGATGTCTTTCCATAGTAGGCAAGGGATGGAAGAGAAATGGCCGTGATTTTGATGTATAAATAGTAGAGTGCAAATCAAATGCAGAGGATTAATTTGTATACTAACATTCGGCTTACGCATGGAATTGGCCAGTTTAAACAACAACTCCCGAGACCATTGTAAGTTAATTAATTACTTGGACTGCGAATTTTCGTGGCTCGTGCTACCCTCTTGGCTGCTAGTCCAAGTGTCGTTGTGCGCTCCATTGCGCTGAAAATTCAAATACCTCCCAAGTAAAATTCGTTTCCAAGATTTCAAAAGCAAACCAATTGAAACTTATCAGAGGCTAAGGACGTCATTTTTTCTGGAAAGACATTGGAAGTCCATTCCATGCTGAGATTAGATTGTCTCGAATTGTGTGGCCGCCAATTTGCCAACCTACATAGAGCTGTGCCCCGCCCCCAAAATTTCAAAATTATGATATAACGCATGTTTTCTTAAATTGCCCAACCTCAATTAATAAATTTTGCCCCCTTCACCGAAGGTCCTGGATCCACCACTGGTGGCTGCTTAATAGAGACACATAACAGGTCAATTGATTAGGTTGAATCAGTAAATTCATGGCTCTCAAGTGCAAAATAGCAAAACTGTTCCAAGGATTATGTGAGGTGGAAATTAATTCAGCCGAGCAATTCAAGGGCGTTTGAACAAATATATCCCGAAAAACCTGGATAATTGTGAAATGGTGTTTGTTTCTTGAATGGGGAAGGATTGGTAGTTTCTTTTGCGGCCCATCTAATTTGCTGGTGATCGGGGTTTTTAATAGTGCAAACTGGAGGTTTACTAGGCGTAACATATTTATAGGCCCCAGTTGTTAACAAGAAGATGTAGAAAAAAATTATATTACTCTCTCTCTCTCTCTCATCATCGTCTACCCTTACATTCCTACGTTTGATTCATTGTTACGGGTATTCTTAATTTTTACTTTTATTTTTTATAAAAAATATACATATCTATTTTGCATTTTTCTTTGTTTCATCTTCTTCTCTTTTCTTGATTCATAAACAAACCTTAGGATGATAGAAAAGGATAGAGAGAGATTGTATAATTCTACTTGAACTGCCCAATAAATCAAATCAAACCATCTTGTTCAACTATTTTGGGCCATATCTACATCAAATCAGTTTTGGGTAACAGAAGCATATTTTAGGCCATATCTGCATCAAACGTGAAATATATGCAACTGGCCGGCCTGCGTACCAAATTGGAGGCAAGTGTGTGCCTTTGTATTTTTAAGTTTGTGTGTTGATCTACTACACCGAAACAGAGATGACTCGCGCGTGTTAAACCTACAAATGAATGGTTAAAGAAGAGGAAAGAAAAGAAAATAAAAATTGTTGACCCGTATCAAAGGTAAAATGTGGGGCACATGATAAATGGGCCAGTTTGCTTAGGTTGCTTCATCCATATATGGCAATGGAATGGAATGTACGCAAAAAGTCTTCAAGGGAACTTCTTGGTCTAAATCGTCCATCTAATGGCCTCTAGCTCGATAGAAACACCCCTCCCCGACAAATAAAAATAAAATAAAAATAAAATAAACAAAACAAAAGAAAAAGACAAAGACAGAACCATGATGCTTTCACATGGCATATGACTTTTAAAGGGGTATCCTGTGCAAGATTTATACTTGTGTTTGACCACTTCCACAGCCATGAAACAATTTCAGACCACCTTCAATGTATCATGACCAAACGAAGGAGACGGACAGCCCTACAAGTTCATCTTCTCTCTGTTACGTTGGTAGGCCACCTGAAAAAAGTCGCTACGATTGGTTGATCCAAATCTTCCGGTCGTGTCTAAAGTTACAGCTGCGAAGGATGATTGTAAGCAAATCTGGTGGGCAGTCCACATGTGTGATGTGGATGGCATTGAATTCAATTGCGACTAGGTGCATGGTGAGGTCGACCTTACTGAAATCTCACATAAGATCACCTCATTTTACCGCACTAGCTGTAGTAAAATCCAAATCATCGAACATGTTTTGCACCATCTAATCTTTTACAACATAAAAATTATTTTGATCAAGGTCTCTATAGGCTATAACATCTGAAAATATAAAAATCACTTATTATAATTTACATAAATATTAAAGTATTATAACAGTCTGCAAAATTATTTTTCCACATTAAAAAAAACTATAAAGGTTATAGAGATATTTGATCACATATTTGTGTGTCCCACATGTAAGGATAAATGTTTTAATAGATCTACAATTAATTCAATTATTTACACATGTACCCCTATGGTTTGATAAATTTGCATCTAACACCAAATAAGTTTGCATTTTGCATGCACGCCCCTGTAGTTGTCAGTCACCTTGCACTTGTGACAGTGTCACAGTTAGGTAGAAAAGCACCGTCAAACAAACAAATGATATTAGCATTGAAGTTTACTAAAATGCCTTGTGAAAATCCAAAATTCATTGCTTCCGTCCGAATCCCTCTCTTAGCGTTGAAACCGTTGCTCGAAAATCTCTGCCTCCGTTCGGACCACCCATTTTTGTTGGAAAGTAATCATTCATTCTCCCATGTTTGAAACTCGTAAAGAGAGAAGATATAAACTTCAATGACTTAGCTCAATTGAATGTGGTTCGACAGGATTTCTAACGAAAAAGCAAATGATCAAGCTCTCCCCTGACTTTCTCGGAATGCATGTGGCTAAACTGCCATGGCTTTCTGTGGGGGATCACATCTCTCAGCAATCTGTCTTTCGACTGCTATCCGAGTGGGGCCTCGCTCTCGAATTCGCCAATTGGCTTCTCTGCAACTCGTACTCTCAAATTCGCCAATTGGCTTCTTTGTAACTCGCGCCTCTCTGCAACTTGTCGATTGGCTTCCAGTAGTCCATTTTCCAACTCCTCATTACCCATTATGGGTGGAATTCAACAACGGATGGGTTGAGAAATGGAGTTCCTTTCTTGTGCTGAACTTACTTCGACGACGACCCGAAGCTCAACCTCACTTACATCAGTCACGTTTGGAGGGTTGGCTTAGGGTTGTAATAAGATGGGGATGGAATTGTACGAAGAGAAGAGAATAAGGGAAAGACTGAAAACCATCATCGTTCTGAGCGACATCCACCCTTGGCTAGGATGGCAATCTTGTTGGAAATAAATATGAACGATCTTCATAATTTATGTAGATGTACATTTATGCAGTCTTATATTAGAATAAGAAGTTTGTTTTAATAAGTAATCTATATTTAGAAATATTAGGTTACGCAGTATGTATTGCATTAGGTTTTTATGGTTGGATAAGCATTGTTATAAATATGGGTCTAATGTAATAGAATTAGTAGAAATTATTAAATAATATTTTTTATTGTATCGGGTCCTTCAGTGGTATAAGAGCATTGATTTTGAGATCCTAGAAATAGATGCCACTAGATTTTCCACTAAGATTACAGAAGAGGATCAGGCAGTACCATAGCAAGTTGCTCATTGGTGAGAAGGAAAAATAGTGGGTTTTCATGTTGATGTTGAAAAGACGTACAACAATACAGTAGGTGATGCAGATCTCACCGGGTGTGAAGAAAGTTAGGCCAGCAGTGTTTAGTCGACGATGAGTTTGCCCCCACAACAGTGGATTTCATCGATAGTGAAGAAGAAATGGAAACAGAGATTTTTCCCGTCGACAATGAAGAAGAAAATACAAGTTTTTTAACATATTTTTAAAATTTTTTTGGTGAACGGAGGACCCAATTTAGTTTTGAATACCATTGGCACATGGTCAAAACATCTAAGGGCAAGCAGTTTGACGAATTGGGTCAAACGAATAACGGTTGATGTAAGTGGAAAATAGCTAGCAGCGGCAACGGTAACCCATCCGGTGGATTTTTCACAATTTTTGAACATGACACTTGGGAAGTTTGGTTCGACATGACAAAATAAAAGATAAAGGACAAAAATTGTGAGTTCATATTTGGGGATCTGTAGGTCTAAATTAGTGATCTATGAGTTAATTCCTATATTTTTTAGCATTGTGAACATGATGGATAGGTCAGATTGAGTAAATTATGCTTCATTTAATCAAATCTTTGGTGAAAAGTTTATAAGTAATTCAATTTGCATCTTTTATTCAAATTTGAGTGCATAAAGATTAATTCCATGTGAAAGATATTGATTATAGTAGCAATGGAAAAATTGATATTTGCAAATTATAGAACTTAAGGAATTAAAAATAATAATTATCTCCAAGTATGTGACCTCTTTGATTTGTTTGGTAGAGAAGAGGTCAAATGATCAAGAGTTGGTCAATCAATATTAATTTAGAAAAGAAATAGAGAGAATGCTCTTATTATCCTCAAGAAGATGGTGTGCTAAAAATCTGGACACAAGTTGAAAATCTTGATAATCTATCTTGAGTTTGGGTTGAGCTTGAGAAGACAATTCATAAAGTTAGGGTTTAAACTATGCTTATGAAATATTTTATGATTGATTTTAATACTAATGAATTTAATAAGAAAGAAATTATTGACATTAAGATATCATGAGAATAAAATGAAGCAGTCTTAAAGCCTAAAGAAGTGGAATACATGAAACTTGAAAAAGGTCAAAAGAAAATTTAAATATCATCAAGATGACAGAATTATTAAAAGAGATAAGAGAAATTAAGTATGAAAATATAGTAATATGCATGGTACCTAAAGCTAAACAAAGATGTTAATCAAAATAATTCTATTATTTTGAATGATAATAGAACTGATGAGAGAAAAATTAAGATCAAAGGAAAGAAAGAAATTGAAGAAATAAAATATCAGGTCTTTATCAATGAAGTAATGAAGGTTTACAACTATAACTTTCATTAAGTGAATTCAAAGAAAAGTAACATAAAAAATTACTTACCTAAACTTATCAATTGCATGGACACCAATGAAGAATTAGATTGACATATCAATAATTATTTAGAAGATCTGCAATTTGTGAAAGAAGTTATAAGTTCAATATTAACTAATGAAAGAAAGATAATAAGAAAATTACAAGATGGAGAAAAGAATTTTGAATTTGAAGAATTAATAGTCAAGATGATGCTAACTAAGTGAAAGATTTTTAAAGGTATAAATTCATATCATGTGGTGTTTACTTGAATACATGGTAATGAAAATTGAAGCAATGGACATGGCTAAGTACAAGTAGCATTCTACAAGTCTAAGGATCAATTAGTGCTTCAAGAGTCCAAGGATGCAGTAGCAAATAATTTTCAAGATCATTAATCATTAAAGATTATATGTAGGTTGCAATTTAATTGATTATTCAATTTAAAGGGGTGTATTAGAAATAAACATGAAAAATCTTTACCATTCATTTAGATGTACTTTTATGTAAGTCCCATATTAGAATAAAAAGTTTGTTTTAATAAGTAGCCTATGTTTAGAAGTATTAGTTTACGCAATATGCCTTCTGTTAGGTTTTTACTGTCGAATTTGTAAGTTTGGGTCTAATAATAAATGTTAGTCCCAAAATAAAAGGTATGACAAAGCACAAAATCAAGCAAGAATGGAAGGTTAAATAGGTATGCAAGTGTAGAAAAAAATATGAGTTGAAGTATACAATCACACACAACAATGAATACACAAGAATTATAGTTGTTTGGGCCTAGTTAGCATGTACTTCACTATTCAAAGTATTCCCAACCTTGAATTGTACTATTCACTTATGAAGTTATACCTCCCTTGATTTTTCGAGATCACCTAAAACTCTTAAACCATCTAGTTTCTCCAAATTTACTACGAAACTCTTTACATTACCTAATTTCTTTGAGCTTATCAAGAACTCTTATAACACACCACTGGTATAAGGATCCCTTTCCTTGATAGCAGAAATCTAAATATCCAAATATTAAAATGTACAATGTAACATCTCTTGATAAGCTAAGATATATATAATAAATTCTCGAGGGTAAGGTTTACTTAATGAATATGAAGTTCTTCAAATCCCTTGTCAAATTTGATGAAGCTTGAAGCTCTTTGAACGTTGGGGCACTTTGGAGTTGAATACAGTTGGAAGCTTGATTTGGTCTCTTATGAATCATCGTATTTAACTCTTAGACCTCAAGAGTCCTTTTTCTCTTCAATGGAGTTTGTTTTATAAGTTTTAAAGAGATTTTTGACCATTTGAAGGAAAATCATTAAAAAACTAGCTATCATAACACTACTTGAATTTTCGACCATTATGATGACAAACCTCTGTTGACGTAACCTCTTCTTTGTGGAAATACTCTTGTATATCCTTGGGCTTGAATATGACTAATGTAACTCTCATGGCATTAAAATGAGGTAACTATGAAACAATTGTGTTGAAAGTTAGATATACATGTGAATAGGGTGATCAATATATGATTTGATGGAGTGATTGAAGGGTCTTATGGTGTATTTAAATGACATATTGTGACAATCAAAATTTTTGGTAAGTATAATATTTAATTATAACAAAATTTTTAGTAATTGGTGGCTCTAAATAATTAAAAATTTAATATAATTTTTGGTATTTTTGATAATTTCACTCTTTTAAAGCATTTTTAGTATTTTAACAATAAATTTCTTGTATAAACTAAGAATTAAGATTTTTTTTTGGCATTGATTAGATAATTTCAAAAGTTACAACTTTCATGTTTATGATTTTTTCTAATTAGCTTCCATTTTGAGTTATGAGGCCTCAAAATGATGCCTTTTGAATTAGACATAATTGTAGTATTTTAGCTATAATGTTTTCATAGAAACTCAGAATTTAGTGATTATTGATTATTGAACAAATAAAAACAAAGGCTACAACTATTGTTTTAACCACTTTTGATAACCTGCATATATGTTAGAAATTGCTTCCAATTTGATTGCAGTGCAAAAAGGGATAATTAGTCATTTTATAGCATGTATACCAAATGTCATAGGGTGCTGGAACATTAAAAGTAGGAGCACTTAAAGTATTCCATCCTCTCCCCAAAACCCATTTTGTTTTACTCTCATGGCTGCCATGCCACCCCACATTTTTGAAAACTCACCTTCAATGCTGTGATTTTCATTCGAATTAATGGGAAAATTGCATGTGTGGGCCATGCAACCACAATCCTCCATCCAAATCTTTAAAATATGCCTAAATGGACCTCCAAAATGTGACTAAGTTGCTACAGTTTATCGGACCATGGAGATCCAAGTTGGATTTGCAAATTCAAGAAGAAAACATCCTCCAATCATGTTGGTAAATGCAATTTTTCAAACAGGTTGTTAATTTTTATTTTCAAGTAATTTTAAGGCAAAATACATAGACAAAAATTGAGAAAAATACTTGATTTTAATGCTAAGTTGATGAAAAATAAAGGATGTGAGTTATATAGCAATTTGAATTGATTTAGGAGGGTTAAATGCATGGTTAATGCTATCCAGAAAAGTAGACAATCATATGGATGTTAAATTATGATTAGGAATGGTGGACCCCACTTGCAACGAAATAGGATGATTTAAGTATTTAACTGCGATACTTTATGTTGATTTAATGTTAAAATTGATGATTTTATGGGTATATATTATTAAAAATGTAAATTAAAATTAATACATGCTGAGTGTTTGATTAAATGCCTTAAGGATGAACCCATGTTGTCCATGTTTTCTACAATAAATTGTTGCAACCTTATGGGCTTGAATTCATGTGTTTAGGGCTGTAAATGATGTGCATTATGTGGGGTTTATGATAATCTTGATTAAGGGAGTGATCAAACATGATTTGAGAGTGGAAAATCAAGTATCTTGTTGTCCACATTGTGGACAACACATGTAGTGCATGAGATGTGAATAGTATAGGTGGGGACTATTTGGATGTGATTAGCTCCTTCATAGACCTGTCTAATTGTGAATTAAATATTTAAAATGTTGCATGTGTAACATGTTGCTTAATAAGGAAATGTGATTAGAAAACTATCAGACAATGATTTAAATTGTTGAAAATAAAGAATTGGAACAATGTGTACAAATTATTTGTGAGAATGCCACTAAAACATGTATGGGCAACAACATGGGTGAATTTAGGGATGTACTTGATGCTTAATTAATATAATTATAATGTTAATAGAATGCTATTTAAGTTGGTAATATATTACATGTAGATAAGAATACATAAAAACTTCCAATACAAGTTAAAAGTGAAGATTTAATGATGCTTGAGATGTGTTTGTTGAAATGCCTTAAAGAAAACCAAAGTAGAGTTTAATGGTTAGATTACAACCTCTTATTGACCATTACAGTTATATGTATGTGATTAAGTGCATCTTCACTTGAAATTTTGCATTGGAATTGTGCTCCAAAGTGAACAGCTTTTTAGGGTAGATGTTTACATGTTTAGACATTGATTACTTAGCTTAAATGAATGCATGAGATGGGGTAGGAAAACAAATAGGTATATGCCCTTGAAGTTATGAAAAACAAATGGATTGGATTTTTCCCGTTTGGTTGTATATAGATCAAATTGTAAAATATGTTATGCTGGTAGGACTTGTTAAGACTCACCTTGGGGAGTTGATTGGTTGAGTTAAAGATTAAGAGATTGACTCTACATAGAGGTAAGTAGGCTTTCTTTTCTAATTAATTATATTGTTGAAAATGATGGTGATTATCCCGTTGATTGTATTCGAACATGTATGCATGGATGAAAATATTAAATATTTTATATTTTTTTAATATTGATCTTTATTTTATTTTGTGAATATATGAGGTTAGGGATAGTGAGTATCCCTTTGATTATATGAGTTCATATATCTTTTATGAATATATGATTACTAGGGATAGAAGGTATCCATTATTTCAATAATACTTATATTCTTTAATATGAATATCTAAATAAGAGGGATAAAGAATATCTCGTTATTTTATATGAATTGATAATGAATATAGTATGTGAATGTTGGTTGGATGAGAATAGCAGATATTCTCTTATGTTGTATTAATTGATGTTTGTTCTATTTTATTAACTGAATGAATGTATATATTGTGGTCTATGATCTGTATAGGACATAGTGATTTGATACTATACTTGAATGGTATAATTATGATTTGTGGTGTCTATATAACACATTTATGATATGAAATGCCGAAATGACTTAGATGTGATGGGAGGTGCCTGGATGACGCGATTATGGTTATGAACTTGTATTAACATAATGAGGGCTTAGGCCTCATGGTACAATTGCATTATCATATATTGTTTGATTATTTACTTATTATTTACTAACCTGCCTACTTATTGAATTCTCTCATAACTCATGCGTTCTTATTTTAATTTTTTAGTTGGTAGGGTCAAGTAAAAAATGTCAAATGTGGGTTGTAGTTGAGAGGCAAGATTTGAAAACTTTTCTTTGTGATATAAGAATTTATGATTGTAATTTCATAATGAATTTGTATTTGATTGTATTTAAAAAATTTTAAAAGTATGTATAATATGTTGTATTAGCATGTCATTGTCATAATTAGTTGCGATATGGTCTATAGATTTATATGATCCTAATGAGGTGAATTGCCATCATGATCGATTCTGGTCTTAGGCAGATAACTGTGGTTATGAGTATGTTATGGTGTGTATTAGAAAATTATAATTATTTAAATTTTATTATATAAGATTAATGTATGTCGGGTTTAAATTCTCATAATTTATGGCAGACTCTACTGAATTATTGGTAAAGTTTTTACTTAAAATGGAAAAGTTACAGGAAAATTTCCTTAAAATAGAAAAATTATAACACCCTAGCAGTAGCGAAATTATAGAAAAATTATGAAAAAATATAGTGTAGCATCTCGGAAGGCAAGGCATTACAACTGACCTCTCTGGCTTCCTCTCTAAGCTCGGAGACCTCTTTGGCTTTCTCTCCCACTACCTCTCTTGCTCCAAAACTTGACAAGCATTTTATTAATTTAAACTCAAGTCATAAACAAGTTTTTTATCATTAAAATTACATATCTAAACTTAACAAGGTAAGCATTGTTATAAATATTAGTCATGTAATAGAATTAGTAAAATCTTAGACATGAATTACTTTATTTAGCTTTGGTCAAGGGCTTTGGTATAACAACCTAACATGGTTAATAAGCTAAAATCGAGTAACTCTATTTGTGGAAAAGTTTTATTTTTTAAACTCATGCAAATCAACCTAAAACATTTGATATGGTATGATTTTATTTGTTTTGAGAATCAATGGTATGGATTACGGCCAATCAAGCTTTGAACAGTCATAGGATCAAAGAAGATCGTGGGCCTTTGTTGTTGGCATGAACAGGATACAAGGATGGAGGAGGGGGAAGTGGAAGGATAGGAAAAGGAGGAGAGAGAAGAGGAAGAAGAGAAAGGGAGAGGAGAGATAGGAGAAACAGGGAGAGGGAGAAAGGAAGGATGCAAGAAGCGTGCACCTGTCCCTTCCAGCTGAATTTTTTTATTTTTTATTTTTATTTTTCAAAGTAACTGTGTTAACTTGAGTGAGTATGAAGGTTATTTCAGAGGACATGTGTTGGCATAGTATTGGTGCTCTCTGCCCAACACGGAAGACCCAGCTCTCTGTGACCCTCGCGCGTTTTAAAACCTGCAAGTGGCGTTCTCTGTCATTTATAGATTTCAACAATAGCTTCCAACGTTGAACAAACGATCACTGCAGGACCGTGATGAGAGAGTCATGCATACAATGTGTGTAAAACTACTAGGGCACGCAGGTAAACACCAAACTTATTTGGTGTCAAGTACAAATTCATCAAACCTCAGCGGCACCAATGCAAATAACCCCATTTAATCTTGAATGATGTTAATTTTGTAATCCATACAAACCTTGTATTGAAATGATTTTAAAATTATTAATCAAATAAGTAATATTAAATGCGATCCAATGTTTGAAATTTACTAAAATTTATATGATTTTAGTAAGGTCCACCTTAATGAATCACAACCCTTTGAAAAGTTCAAATTATTTCACTTAATTTTCTTTACAGCATCTTTCTGGAAAAAATACTTTCGTCCTATACTTACAACTATCAAAAAATTAGAATGAACGAAAATGCTATCTTTAAAATTAGATATTTTCATCGGATACTTTAAAATAAGATTTTAAAGATAGATATTTTCTCTAGGACGACCATCCATCATGTGAGTTTACTTAGAATCCAAACCTGCTGTTAGAAGTTGAAATAAGCCCATAATCAAACCGTAAATTTGAAAATTAAATTCACTAGTATACATAAATAGTACCACAATCAAAACCAATTTCTTAGAACCAAACACTATCAAGAAGTCTAGTAGCAGAAGTTGAATCTCTTGCACCTGAAACTATTCCATCACACATCGATGGAAGAGGTGGAATGCTCTGTGGGTGGCGAAACACATTATCAGGGTCGATGGTGGTCTTTGCCAGAACTAACCTGTCGTAATTCCCCAAGAAATACCTCACCCCCCATGATCGTGCAATATCGATTGCATCTTCTGCATTCAGCCAATCCATTCTTCCAAAATCAAAGTCCATATGATTCACATACGCCGTCCTGGGGTTGTTTGATACAAATGGAGTCATATGTTCATATAATTCATGTAACGATTCAACAAAAATATCACTTTGCGAATCGTCTTCCATACTCCAATTCACGATATACTCAATGGCGAACAGATTCCCATATCTGTGTGGAAATGGAATCGCATCGTTCCTTATTCGTGCCATTGCCCCACCCAGGCCTAGCAATACGATCAATGTATGTGGCTCTTTCTGCAACCTCTCCACGATGCCCAAAAAACCCTCGACTGGAATCTCCGTTCTCACAAAGTCCCTCTTTAAACTGAAGGCCGGCTTCTTTGGTTGAGTTATTTTTCTTAGCTCATCAACATTTCGGAATCCAAGCAAGTACGAAACTGCTTCCATCCATCTCGTTTCTTTGCATTCTTCCACGGGAACACCCAGTTCGGAGAAAACTAAGCTTCCCAAAGACACGGTTTCTGACTTACGTCCCAGGAATAGACCACGGAGTTGGACCCAAATGAGGTCGTCAGGCATTGCTCCAGGTACTATCGTTACAGAGAAATCATCTACTAATTCAGGAGCAACATGTTGAAATTTATGAAGCAGCTTTGCAGCGTCGGATGGCTGAAAGGTTTTGAAGACTGAGAAGGTTGCAACTGGTTTCGGGACTGGGACCATTTGGATCTTCCACGCACAGATAGCACCAAAGACCCCACCTCCCCCGCCACGAATTGCCCAGAACACATCCTCTCCCATTGCCTGTCGGTCTAGGACCCGTCGATTGGCATCAATTAGAATGGCATCGACAGCATTATCAGCTGCAAGGCCGAACTTCCTTGTCAAGATGCCTGTTCCACCACCGCTGATGTATCCACCAATCCCAACAGTAGAGAACAAGCCAGCTACAACCGCAAATGAGTCAGACGACTGGCCAATAGCAAAACAAAGCTCACCAGCAGTTGCACCAGACTCAACCCAAGCTGTCTGGGAGTCCAGATCGATCAAGACTCGGTTAAAGTTCATCAGATCAACGATCGCAAATGGGGTGTCAGCGGTAGATGATAAACCTTCGGTGCTGTGGCCCCCGCTTCTTATCCTGACCATCAACGATGCATTTCGGGCGCATGCAATTGTGGTGGCCAGCTGGTGCTTGCTCTCAGGCAAGACAAATGAGGTGGGCCTGGGGAAGGAGGGCCTTGCAAAGGCTAGGTTGTGCAGGGAGTGGTGAAAGAAGTGGTTGTACGTGGAGGGTGAGGAGAAGGGAGTGGTGAAGTTGTGGACTCCATGGTATGCTAGACAAGACAGGAATTCTCCGCCATGTGAGCACGCGACAAAAGTGGTGAGCTCACTGAGGGTGTAAATAGCCTTTCTGTGATGTCTTTCCATGGTGAGCAAGGGAGAGTGGCCATGAGATAAACGAATATATAGAAGAAGCTAAGGTTCCCGGCCAGATGCAGGCAAAGGAATATCGGTATTGTTAGAACGCTTGTTGTCCGAATGCAATGTATGCTCTCATCCGGCCCACATTTTGGATCGTCTACTTTAGCCAGACCCGGCTGCAATACATCTTATCCATACTCTGACAAGCCAATCCGGCCCAGATATTTTGTCGGGGCGTTTTTTTTTTAATTTTTTAATTTTTTCTTTTTCATCCTTGTTGTTCATGAGCCAACTCAATTGTATGCGACGAAGTTGCATGGTTTTAAAATTCGAAACTCTGATTCGACTTCAAAGTTTGTTGAGTTTATACAAACACGCGCTGTGTGTTCGTTTTAATGTAGAAGTGGTGCAGATCAGTCTCGTGCATGTAAAAGACACAAAGAATTATTTGTAGCATTATCTTTATTCGATGATAATGTTTAACTACTTATAATAATTCTAATTTTTATATATTATTATAAATGTTAAAAAATTTATCCGTTTCATCTTTATTCATTATAATGTTATATCATTAACTATGCTTTTTGGCATTTTCTACATATTTTATTTTTTTCATTTTTAATATATTTTTAAAATCAAACCAAACAAACTCTCAATGCAAACTAGATAAGCCAAACGTTGGTAATGTATTAAAAATAATTTTGTGATAAATACGAAAAAACTGCTGCATATGATGATATAACAGAAAAGAGAATGACTCGAAACTCAACGGTGTACAAGACGAGTCAAGGAGAAATACTTTGAGACAGGTTATTTACAATTTCGGTATCGGTTTTCTATATGCTAAGTTGACAAGATGAATGGATTAAAATTCCGCTTACTCAGTTGAGTTTTGGGTCAAATCCCTGAATTGTAAATTTATTCCGCAATGGGCCCATTAATTAGTTACATTTTTCGTGATATTTTCATAACTTTGCATCATCTTTACTCGTTTGATTTTTCGAGCTCGTGGGATAATACAAATAGTTATGAAAGAGAAAGCCAATCATGCCGCAGCAAACATCATAGTAGACTTTGGATATATAATTTCAATGGTGGCATTATTTCTTCGATTTGGTAAGCTGGTGTGATTGTCGGACCGGACTTTTCTTTAGGTCTAAGTGATAAGGGAGTGGCTAAGAATTAATGGTGGCATTTTGTCTTCACCATCGTACATCGAATTGACTTCCCTTTAAGTTTGGGTCCAACTTAAGCCCCACCAACAAAGCCCGAAACCAAAGCATAAAACTTTGGTCAAATAATTCGACTGTGGACAGGCCAAAATTGTAAGACTATTCATACACGAGGACTTTGCAAATTGGATTTTATAAATCTGCGATATTATAAATTTTCATTATTAACTTTTAATATTTCAATTCAAATCTTATATCTTTGAAATTTTCACTTATTAAACCTTCTGAATAGAGAAAATCAGAAATCTAATTTGTAAAGGGTAACTTGATTTCCTCAGCCACTTGTAACAGGATATATTTGTCGGCAACCAGATGGAATTATACATTTCAATGGCAGTTGAATTCCATGTAGGAAATTGGTAAATTGCGTTAACGAGGATCACTATTTAGTCATGAATTACGATGGTCCAGATTTCAAATTTCTCCTCGTCAATCTAATAATTAAGGTCACTAAGCCTTTATTAACTCTGGTAATTGAAGTTAGCTTTCTTGTGGATTGCAAAACCACTTAGAAAATCTTGGATGGGTTTCATGTATTATTAAGGTTTTCTGTTATGGCCTGCAGCACTTTCGGTAAAGATGATTTTGAGATTGCAGTTAAAAGTAGAGAAATACGTATACATCATAAGCATTAAGGTATTTTTATTAGGAGATTGAACTTACACAGTTCAGTTTAGCAAGACTACTCACATCTGGTTATGACGGTATGCATTCTCAAGAAGACCACTAGCTGTGGTGGGAACTCCACCACCAGAAGAAACTCCGTAACAGATGGACGTTATCGGCGGAATGCTCTGTGGGTGGCGAAACACGTTATCAGGATCGATGATCGTCTTAGCCTTCACCAACCGATCAAAATTCCCCATAAAATACTTCTCACCCCAAGTTCTTGCAGTCTCGACGGCATCCCCAGGCTTGCTCCAGTCGATGGTGCCAAGATCAAAGTCCACGTGATTAACATACGCCGGCCTCGGGTTATGCGAAGCGAACTGAGCCATATATTCGTAAATTTCACGCAACCATTCGAGAAACACGTCGCTTCCTGAATCCTCTTCCACCTCCCAAGCTACGATGTACTCGAAGGCGAAGAGATTCCCCTGTCTATGAGGGAATGGAGTCGCATCGCTCCTTATCCGTGCCATTGCCCCACCCTGGCCGTTCAAGACAACGAACCCATGTGTCTCCTTTTGCAGTCTCTCTACGATGCCTGCAAACCCTTCGAGCGGCATCGAGTTCCTCACGAAGTCGCTCTTCGCCTTAAAACCTAGCTTATGTGGTTGAGTCCTTTCCTTTAGTTCGATGGTGTTTTGGAATCCAGCTATGTAAGCCATTGCATCAACCCATCTCATTTCTCTGCATTCTTCGACGGGCACGTCTAGTTCGGAGAAGACTCGACTGCCAGATGAGATGGCCGCCGACTTGGGACCCAAATAAAGACCGTGTAATTGGACCCAAACGCTGCCGTCGGGCTTAGCACCGGCCAAGAGTGTTATGGAAAAATCTTCCACTAGTTGGGGCGCGACGTATTGGAATCTATGCAATAGGTGCTCGGCATCAGCTGCGGGAACTGCTTTGTTCAATAAGATGGCCGTGACGATTCTCGGTACCGGAACCAACTGAATCTTC
>JAYJMB010000307.1:0-18198 GCA_036873735.1 Pouteria campechiana
GATTTATTTTGGATTTCTAAGATGCATTGTACTTTTTCTTTTAATCAAGGGTTTTCTCCATTGTGGAGATGTAATTATAGGACCACTTGTGGTCTGGGATGTGAACATACAATTTTTTTGATGTATACAGCAAATGAAAACAATTGAGGAAAAATTAATAATAATGGAAAAATCCTTTGGTATTTTCCAAAGGCAACCAATTTCGGTCACGTCGTTTCATTTGCATTTATTTCTTCCTCATCATTTCTTATACCCGATCTCGACTCAAACAATGTCAAACAGTTTGTAGTGTTTGTGATAACATTATGCTTAATGAAGTGATGAAGGATATAAAGTAATTTCTCAAGCAACTAATGAAAATAGTGAAGTGCATGAAAGATAGAACAAGAAAGCAAACACACAGACAACACAATTTTTATAGTGGTTCGGGAACCCTGTCTCTACATCTACTCTTCCAAGAACACCAAATCATCATGCCGTATGTACCGCTATATCCAAAATAATGAAAGTACACAAGTGTCCCCGACACTCTTCTAGATTCCAGCTCTAAGGGGCATGAATAAGTGTCTCCAACACTTCTTCCAGATTCTAGCTCCAGTGAGCATAAGCAGGTATCCCCGACACTTCTTCTAGTTTTATGAGTTCACTAGGAAACTCACTAGTTCAAAGACCACTAGCAAACATTTTGGTTTTCTCGAGCTCACCAACAACTCATACAATGTGGTTTTCATGAGCTCACCACAAACTCATCTAGCTGATTTGTTAGCACTCCTTTTGCACATTACATTACCTCTTTTCTTGGGCTGATTTATATAGAGATTAAGCTCATAAATTAAAATGATATCTCATTAAAGCTCATTAGATATCAATGCTCCAGGTATATGATTATGATAAAACATTTTAGGCTCATTGTCTATCAGCGCAATGGAGATTGATTATCTAGGAGGAAGTATAATCTGATTGAGAGAGATGTTTCTTAATGAGGTAGATGGCTTCATCAACCTTCTTCGTTGTTGCTACAATACCATCATATTGCTTCAAAAACTTCTGCCGGTTGGAGGTAGATGGCTTTCTATTAATGTTGAAGACCGTTCTTCTTTCTTTCATTAGATAGTTGTCTTCTTGAGAAACTCACTTGTAGCTGAAAAGCTTGCAACGCTAACTTTGAAGAAGGTGCCTCTTCATTTTTAGCAAATCCTGAAAGAAGATTTTCTTGGTTGACTACCTCATTTATTATTATGGAAAGACATTCATTAATCCTAAAGGAATGCAACTTCTAAAATTTTCATTCTTTAATAGAATGTGTATTGCATTCCTTTGAATTTCTTTCCATCTTTAGTTAATCTCGAATTGTCGGGTCTACTCCATAAAATTTGCTTTGAATAATATTTTGACCAGAGAGTGCAGTAAGTGATGTCTGGCATAGATGGCTTCTACTCTTCCTAATATATCATATTTTCTTTGAGTACTTTATCACTTGAATTTGTTTGTTGTAAATAGTTGGAAAAGTGACTCTGAGTAGATCCATATAATATACCACTTTGTCGATGTCGCAAATCATAGTAGCAGTTCACTTCATCTTTTGGTTTGTCTATTAAAAGTAATAGTTAAGTTGTAGAGGCCCAGATGAAGTTACTCTTTTTCATTGTTCTTTAGATGATGGTCTCTTGACAAATGAAGTTTTACTTCACTAAGTGAGGTGGCTTTGTCTATTAGAGATGACAAACAATCTTTGTAGTGTGGATAAAGCTTCTTCATAAAAGATGAATTATTCTTCACTAGACAAAGTCTTTTTCTCATTAGTCGAAGTGCCTTTGTCTATTGTAAGTAACAGATGATTCTTCTTATCAGACAAGGCTTCTTCCTTGATAGATAAAACATACTTTATCTGTTGTTTCTCTATTGAGATCAACAAAGGAAATTTGTAGCTTGTAGACAAAGTCTTCCAAATGGTTCATATGATGGCTTGTCTATCGTAAGTGATAGACAAACTTATGGCATGTAGACTAATTCTTCTTCTAGTCACTCATATAGTGGTTATCTATTAAGTAACAAATGACTCATTGAAACAATGACGACTAGCTTCTTTAAAGGTTGTCTGATGGATTTGTCTCTTACTGGTAACAAACAACTCTTTGTAGATAAAGGTGGCAGACAAAGTTTTCTTCTTTAGCTGTTGTGTTGCTTCTTCTCCATCTTCTATAATTTCTGTAGAGATTGTAGACAAGTTCTTTGGCCTTTTCAAATTTTAGATGAACTTTATATGATTGACAAATGCTTGAACAATTTTGTCTTCATTTTAGCTTCTTCATTTATCTGTTTTTTGCTTCATTTTGTCTCTACTTCTACTAACTAAAATCTTTTTTATGTTGCAAAGAAGTGTTGATTATAACCAATTTTTTTGTCTTGTCCGTAGAATGATTTGTCTAAATCTTCTTGAGGCAAATGCTATCTAATACTGACTTTGTCTGTAGATAATTAACTTGATCCCTCATCGATGCTTGAGCTCCATGACTATAGATTCCATAATGACTTCTTTTCAAAGTTTTAGTGCCATTTTTTTATTATTCTTGTTTGCTTTTGGTTAGTGGATTGTGATTGTTGATGCATTTTCTGTGTATGCTATCTATTATATTCAAATTGCTTTCCTGCATGTTTAGACTTGTTCTTGTAATGTTTGGAAATACAATTGTTAGTACCACACATGTTCACTCATATGTTGTTAGCATTATCAAAACTTGACTGATTGCCATATGCACTATTTGGTTCAACAATAATTAACTTCATAAGGTCGTTTCCATTATCCTGTAACAAGAAGTATATCCTCCTCAATGTGGATTATGTGTTGAAGTGGGTTGAAGTAGCAATAACTCAAACCAGTGATGGCAAGGTAGTGCTTCATTTTCTCTGAAAGAACATCGTTACAAGGTTCAGAACTCCATGTGCTATTATAACTAATGAGGGGACACATTTTTGCAATTAGAAATTTAAGGCTTGCTAATTGAAGTATGAAGTTAAGCACCGAATGGCACTTGCCTATCATCATCAAACTAATGGGCAAGTAGAAATTTCCAACAAAGAGGCTCTAACAGGAATTGGGAGCAAAAGTTAAATGATGCTTTATGGGCTTACCAAACTGCTTTCAAGACACCTATAGGAATGTCTTCCTATAGGTTGGTCTATGGTAAGGCATTTCATCTTTCAGCTAAATTAGAGCATTGAGCATATTGGGCAATGAAGCAGCAGAACATGACTATGCAAGTAGTAGGTGAGAAGCATCACTTGCAACTCAATGAGATGGATGAGTTCCACAATGATGCCTCCAAAGCTTGGCATAACAAGTACATCCAACTAAAGGAGTTCATACCCAATCAAAAGGTGTTGTTGTACAATTCCAAACTTCCATTGTTCCCTGGAAAGCTCAAGTCAAATTGGTCAAGCCCATTCATAGTGACAAGGGTGTTTCCCTATCATGTAGTTGAACTCAATCACGTAGAGAACGAAACCTTTAAGGTTAATGGACAATACTTGAAGTGGTATTTTCATGGTGGAGTTGACAAAACAAGACCACCGTTACCCTTAAGTCACCTTAAAGGAAGAAGAGTTAGGCTAAAGACTATAAAATAAGCAGTTCTTGTGTAACACCTTGGGTGTTGATTTTTGCGTAGAAGAATGAATTGTGAATTATGCATAAAGTTGTTATATGAGGGAAAATTTTGATTTATTTTGATGGTGGATAAAAGGGGACTAAGTATGTATTTTAATGTTAGAATTATGTGAAAAATGTACATGGAATGATAAAAAAGGGTGAAGAAAGTGTAATGAATTATAATTTACAAGCTGTTTACATGACATGAACCCAATTAATTGAGAGGATAAATTTTGATTTTTAATGTAAGAATAAAGTGGGGATAATTAATGTAGATATAATCCATAATTATGTGGGAAAATCTTGGTTAAAATATGAGGAAAAGAGGGGGAAAATCTAGGAAAAAGGGGCAAAATAGGGGCAGTGACATGTTGGACCATGGTGTCATTTTGCAAAGATGGGAGCACGGCGGCCAACGGGGTTAGCACTACAATGCTAGTAAGTCAGTGGTGCACCCATTCGTGAGGGCTACGTCAGCCCACTTTCATTTTATTTTCTCCCTTTCTCTTATTCCATGCCCAACCCTCCATGACAACCCCCTTTTGCCCCTTTTGATATGATTTAGTTAGGGAACTCCTTGTTTAAGAGTGTGATCCGCCACCCATGCATCCAAAATCTAAATCTAGTTGGTTTGCATAATGGAAGAAGCAAGAAAATTGAGTTTAGCATCAATTCAAGGATGATTCTTAGAGGATTGAGGTCGAATCCTTGTTTAAGGAAGGAAGCCACACTCAAAATTCATGGTAAGCCTCTTTCCCCATTTATTTTTGATGATTTCTACATTTTAGGGTTTATACCTAATTTGTGAATAGCAAAGTTTTGGAGGAAAATAGTATAGAACCATGTGGAAATTGATTAAGTAGTAAATTATAGTATTTTGGCACTTGATTGGAAGTAAGAACTTTGATTTTTGTGGTTATACATAAAGTTGGTAGTAGTAACCCATTGAAAGGTTGGAAAGGATTTTCATGTAGGGAATGTCAAGTAAGAGATTGATTAAATTGTGGACTCAATTGGTTTATTTTAACTATTACTCATGTTGTATGATGATTGTGTATGGTGGGAAATGAAATTCCCTTAACACACATCATTCATATGTTTATAAGTTAAATGATGTAGATGTAATGTTTGATGAAATGTCAATGAGCATTAAACATCATTGAATTAAGAGTTAAATTAGTTTGTTCCTAAGATTAAGTAAATAATGCTAATGTGGTATGATAATTGTACATTATTGGAAACAAGATTCCTTTGAAACACCTTATTGAAAGGTTATGAATTAAGCGATACACCTTAGATCTTTAATAAAATACTAAACTCATAAACAAGGTGAGGTTGCATAACCTATGTCAGCCTATAAGTGATTATTGAAAGCTATGTTTAATTGACTTGAAGTGATCAGTGAAATGATATTTAGGAAGGCTAATGAATCCTAAATAAAGTATTTGAAAATGAATGGGAAACATGTGATTGAATAAAGAAATAAGAGCATGCATAATACAATCATTAGGCTGATTTTTAGAATTGAACTAAAGTTAGGAATATGAAATTCCAATTATATTCTATATTGTATATGTAGGATCCACTTGGGAGGTAAGTGGTAGAATGGAAGGCTGAGTTGAAGATTGTGAGAGTATACTTCAATGAGATAAGTAGGCTCTTTCTTGATTGAATGTATGAATGGATGGGAATATTGATTATTCCATTTGTGTGAATCCGATCATATATGTATGATTGGGGATAGTGGATATCCCATAAGTATGCATTAAATGGTTTTTATTGTGCTATTAGGATGAATAAGGGTACCGGATATCCCTTTATGTTGCATGATTAGTAATTCTTTTATGATATGAATATGGCTTAGTAGGGATAGTAAGTATCCGAAGTTTTAGATAGCGAGTTGGGCACTACAGCGCCCAGGTTGAGTGCCACAACACCCATACATATATGAGGGCTATTCACTCTAAGAGGTTCTATGCACTTGGCAATTTGGGTTATTTGTTTCTTTATTCCATTTCCTCCTTCCAAACATCACTTAGCAGCAACACAACCACCTTATTCCCTCTATACCTTGAATTCTTCTTCCAAAATCGTCTTGCAAACATCTTCATTCTCTCAAATTCATAAAATCTTATTCATCCAAATTCAACAATTCCATCATCTTCTTCAACCAAATTTCGGTATTGGTTGGCATTCAAAGTTGGAGATTGAAGAACTTTGTGCAATAGGGTTCTCCAGTAAGGTTTTACTTCATTGTTTATTTCATGCAAGTTAGATTCGAGATTATGATTGTGGAGTTCGCAAGTGGAATATTTGGTGGATTGAGAGAAATAGGTTATGCATATAACATGTTTGTGAAATGTTATGAATACAAAATAGGGTATGCATATGAGATGTTTGTAGAAATTCTTGAGAGAGCTTGATATTCTTACAAGTGTTGGTTTCTTTATACATTGGAAGAGTGTTGGAGAACTCATGAAACCAGTTGCATATTAGTTGCATATTGATTATTGTGTTGAGTAAGCTATTTGATTGTGTGAAGAGTTGTGTAATTGAGAAGTAGTTTGCACATTGTGCATAGCCAGAATGCCTCTAAAGTTTTGGTCCATTGTTTAAGGTACCTCAAGAGGGAGGGGGGTGAATTGAGCTTAACAAAAATTTTGGCCAAGATTAAAACTTTGTGTAAACAAATGATTTAAATTTAAACAAGCACAGAAGATAGTTCATTTTATAGTGGTTTAGCCCTAGCTGGGTTCCTATTCCACTTCTTTGAGTTAGTTACTATTAGTGCACTCAGGTTCCACTAACACATGTTTGAAACAAACACAAGTTGGTTTTCAGAGCTCACCAACCAACTCTTACACTTACAGCAAGTCTTTCCTACTTGCTAAAATCAAAGCCAACAAACAACAAGCCCCTTCCTTGCAATAGTAGAAAAACAATAATAAAATTTATATAGATTAATTCCTCTTACTTAGGATATTTATGTACACAAGTAATCCAAAGTAATAAACGATATATCAATTAAGAATAAGAAATTCAAACTCCTTGAGAATCAATGTAGATTGAGCCTTGAATGCATTTTCAGAGTTGTGCGTAGATGGAGTTAATGACATGAAAGAAAGTTTTAATTTCTCCTGTAAGTGCTCTTGCATTCACTCAACTACTCTTCTGATGATTTAAATCCTCTATTTATACTCTTAGAGGAGCATTTACCCATTAATTGTTATTTTTGGAAATTTTTGGATTTGTTTTAGGCTACGTTTTCTCACTCAAAGTGATCTTTCCAACAAGCACTCTTCAAAGGTTCTGAAGTTTAACTTCAGGACTCTAAAGGTCGGGTGGTGTTATTAATTACCATTGTTGCATTAAATTTCAGGTTGTGAAACTTCATTCCAGACCTTCTGAACTCTACTAGGTAGATTAGTTTCGTTCTATTAGTTCTTACCTGTGAAGTTCAAACTTTAAGCTCTGAAATTATCTTTAAACGCTGACAATTCTAGATTCTTTTAATGGCTAAGGCTCTAGGCCTCTGAAGTTGAGGTCTATCTTTAGAAGGATCCTCTCAAGAATGTCTTCATTCTGGACTAAGTTCTCGATGCCCTTGTAGACCTTTGAGACTTGGCTCCTTCTTCTAATCTTAACCTTTGAAATCTTCAGACTTGAAGTTTACTTCAAGAGTGCTCATCAGACCTCTGAAGCCTTCATGCCTGTCTTCTACTCGAAGCAACCTCTGACATGTTCTCTAAAGTGTCTTCTAAATTTGTTTAGCACAATTTTAGAGTTGTATTTATTACTCGGAAGCATTTTCTAAAGTTTTAAACTTATGATTTTTGAGTGTTTACTTGTCCTTCTTCCTTTGAAACTTGTAGAGTGGATCAATATGTTTGATATTTATTTTGCATTCTTTATCACTCTGAAGTTACTTCCTTAATTACTTTACTTCTTTTATTCATATATTTTTGCATTGCTTAGGAAAATGACTTGTTAGCATCAAAATGTTTCACTTACATGTTTGCTCATCATCAAAACTTAGCTACTAATTCACATTCATCATCAAAATCAATCTAATTAAAGAGGGTTAAAATCAATATTCTCCCCTTTTTTGTTGATGACAAAAAATTTGAGTGATATGCCTTTTATAAATAGAATTGGGAACTAATAAGAAACATGCTTCTAAAACTAATAGCTCCCCCTAAATGTGTGCATTTGTTGAATTATAAATGAATGCAGTGCTGTTATTTCTCCCCCTTTTGTCATAACCAAAAAGAGTATAGGGAGAGGAAAGAAAAGCATATGAAAAGAAGATGAATTGTGTTTCATTTATGATAAAAGAGGTACAATGAATTGCACAATACAAAAGAATGATCAAATTACAAAAGAAGACAAAATAGTTACCAAGAACTCATTATTTCTTGGCTTTAGGCCTTTTGATGTATGTATGTTGGAAATGTGGTGGGTTATCTATTGGTTGAGTAGGTTGAGGGGGAGGTTGAGAGGCAAGTTTGGGTCTGTCTTTCAGAGTTCTGGGCTTCTTAGAAACAACTATTTTGTGAGAGGGTGTACTTGATATGAAAGATGAAATAGAGATAGCTGTGGGAGGTTCTCTCTCTATAAATGTGCAAGATACTGTAATAGGAATTATTTGAATTTGATCTTTGTATGCGGGATCTAGACATTGTGGAAATGGAAGTGGCATTGATTCTAAGGAATCTTGGTAATTGGTAGTACATTTGCCTTAGAATTCATCATAGGTCATGGCAATTGGTTCTGAAGTTGAAGGGAGAGGCTTGGTGGGTGGTGTAGGAGAAGGTTTAGATTTTGGGTTAGGTGGAGCTCTAGCTCTAGTGGTTGGTCTTTTAATAGAGGAAATGTTGGCTTTAAGTCGGGCTATTTGCTTGATCGTTTTGGTAGTTGGTGGAGGGACAAGCTGAAGCTCAAGAGTATCATCCTTCATCCAAATCCTATGGAATGATCTATATCAAGGAGTTCAAGGAATGGAAGTAAAAGGTTATGATCTAGGGCTTGATTATTAGCCCACTAAAAATATGAATGTTGTGTTTTAGTGATGTACAAAAATTTGTTAGGCCCTGAAGGGGAGGGAAGAGTGGTTTGAAGGGTTTGTAAAGGAGGTTGTGGAATGGATTGAGAGTATTGAGAAAGATAGGTATCAAGATTTGGGATGGCCTATGGATCATAATTTCTAGGTCTATAGGGATGATTGGGAAGGAGAATAAGAATGTCTAGGAACTTGGGATCTATGAGTTGAGGAAAGGGTAGTTCTAATGGAGATGGAAGAATGTTTTGAGATTGGTACAGGGTAGAAATGGTAGCATTAATTTCTAGCCTAGCTAGAAATTTATCATTGTTATTCTAGCAAGGTGATTGATCCTAGGGATGAAGTTTGGAATGTCAGCTATGGAATTGTTTCTTTTGGAGGAGTAGGAGTAAGGGGTGTTGGAGGAGTGGGTGGTGGAGTGGGAACAAACCTAGTTGGGATGTCTTGAGAATCCCATGAATCTGACTAGTTTAGATAATCTAGTGGGCCAATAGGAATATTAGGTTTAATGAGGTAGAGAAATCTAGGGTGTCTATAGGTGTATGGAATGATAGTGAGACATGGGTTTGGGAATTGAACTTATGGAGATGATGGAGGTGCAACTTCAAAAGGTTGACCTTTTAATTGGACAATTTTAGTGGATGGCTTAGAGTTTTGCTTAGATGAGGAGGAAGGAGTTTTGTTTTGGATATGAGGAATGGAATGGCAGGATGAGGAATGAAATGATCTAGGCAAAGATGTGGTTTTGTTATGTTGAAACTGAGAGTAGGAATGGGTTGAAGAACAGTGAGTGGTACGGACAGGTGGTGCTTGGGTTCTAGATTACTCAAATAAATTAATTAATGTATCTAATTTGTGATGCATTAACTCATCAATTCTTTATACTCTGTGGGTGAGGCTGGAGACACTGGTTTTTATGTTGGCTATGCTAGTGTGAATGGTTTGTAGGTGGGCAATGAGTTTGCTTTCTAGGATGGCTTCAAAAAGATGTGGACTCAGGTAAGTTTGTTGGGAGGGTGGTTGTCCTGGAGGATGGGTTTGGGTAGGCCTAGTTGAAGGTGGAATGGTTGTTTTGCTTTCCTCTCATTCAACTTCTTCTACTCTTTCAAACTCTTCTCTTCTCATTCCTTCTTCTTCTCCTCCTTCTTCTACTCTTAGTCTCTTCACTTGCTCATCCTTTCTTGGTTTTTCAGAGATCCATACATCTTTGTTCTGTTTAAAACCCATTATTTTGACTATAAGATGATTGATCCAATCTGTCGCTTTGTAGGTTTCTCCATCTTCTCTTGACAGGTTTACTCTAGCATCTCTCATAAATCTTATGAACACCATGCCATATGGCAGTGGATACCTAGAATTTGTCTTGACCATGTTAAGTGTTGGTCCCATTCAAGTGGTAGCTCAAGAAGAGGGATGAATTGAGCTTTTGAAACTTTCTAGCCAAATAAAATAGTGTTGTAAACCAATATATACTAGATCACATAGCACATGGGCAAGGGTATTTTTATAGTGGTTTGGCCCAACTTGGTACCTACTCCACTCTCTGAGTTGGCTTGCTACACTCAGGTTTCACTAATAACTGCTGGTTTTCCCAAACTTACCAACAAACTCCTACAAACTGTTGGTTTCCAAGCTCACCAAGGAAATTTTGGTTTCCAAGCTCACCAATGAACTTGTTGGTTTCCAAGCTTACCAATGAACTTGTACATTGTTGGTTTTCCCGAGCTTATCAATGAACTCTTAAAAATAGCAAGTCTCATCACTTGTTGCAACAAACGAATGGTAAAATAACTTGTATAGGTAAATGCCTCTAGTTAGGCTGATTTGTACATAAGATAAAATGCAAAAGTACTAAATGAATAGACAATTGAAAACTTAAGATCAAACTCTAGGACTTGAAGATGCTTGAGCTTTGGGTGCAAATTTGCAATCAACACATTGGAGTTGTGAAATCTTGGAAGAAAAAAGTGAATAAACGTAAATACTCTGTAAGTGATTTTTATTTAGATTGGCTTGAGTTGCTATCTTTTGAATGGTATCTTATCTCTTCTTTTATACTTGATTTGAAAATTTTACTTGTTAGAAAATATGATAGTCATTTAATATAAACAAATCATTGAGATTTTCTGACAGTTGAAATGTCTCCTTGTTTCTCATTGACTGAAAGGCAATTTGGCAATGTCTGGAATGAGTAGCTATGTCTGACATTAAGATTGCAAACTTGCACGAGTTAAACTACTTGCGCTAGACTTCACTTGGCTATGTTTGAAATGAATCATCATGTCTGGAATTGGATGGCCATGTCCAAAGTTAATATCCCAAACTTGGACTTGCGTTCAGCTTCCAACAAATCTAAGTTATGTCTGAAAGTGAATTGCCATGTCTAGAATTAAATAGCTATGTTCAAAGTTTATATTTTGGACTTGGATGAACCATTCACTTTCTAATGAACTTCTTTTACCTATGTTCAGAAACAATTTGCCATGTGTGGAATCGAGTAACCATGTCCAAAGTTAATATTTCAGACTTGAACTGGCACAGATTGTCTTGATGCACGACTGAGTTCTAGCTATGTCCGAAAATGAGATGGCTATGTCTAATTTTAGTCTCTGTGTCTAGAGTTATGATTTCGGGCTTGACTTTTCTTTCATTAGCAAAGTCTGAGTCTTGGTACTTTGGATTTCTAGACTTGGAATTCGTATGTCTTGGCTTCACAATATATCAATTTCCTAACTTGGATTACATGTTCAAATTGGTTGTGCAATGTCCAAACTTGTTTCTTTGTTTGTGATGTTTGAGTCTTTGCTTGAGTTGGGAATTCAATTGCACTTTATTTTTAAGTTTGTTTTGAAGCCAGATTTTGTCCAAACTTGGGCATCAATTTGATTAACTTTGGTAGCAACCTAAAGTGCATCCAAAGTATCTTTTGAGCTTGATTAATGTTAGACATATCTTTTAACTAAAAGTTTGGCCAGGAATTCTTGTCTGAAATAGTCTAGTCGAAGTTCTCTCTCTTTGATATTATCTATGTTTTATGCTATGGACTTTACTAAAGTTAATTCCTTAAAAAATGGTTTATACATACCACTATAATACTAGGGAACTTAACTATCAGTACCTTAACTATTCACTCATGTGCTTATGTTCATCATCAAAACTTAATTAGTTAAATTATGTTCATCATCAAAATCAAGCTAGGAAATAGAGGTTTGGATCAACTGGGTCAACATAGAGGTGGTCAGAAATCATTTGAGCTAGGTCCACTCTTTTCTTATTCTTAATTGCCCATAATATTTTGGCATCTCTCTCCAATATTTGATCTAAGCCACCTATCTTTGGATGTATATTGTCAAAAATTAGAAGATGGGCAAATTTCACATTCAAATCTAGATGGATGGCATGTAGGTAGTTTTCTTTTTCACGTATTTCCACTCCTGCCAACTTAGAGAACAAGTCTACCCTAGTTTTGGGCCATTCAACCTCACTACTTCTAGATTTTGGTAGATTGAAAACTTCTCTAGTCTTCTCTAAAGATAAGTCTATTTCCAGTTTTCCTATCCAAGACTTTTGGGTGCTTGAGTTGTAGTTGCTTAGTAATACTCACACCATTTTGGTAGAACATTCATCTTGATAACCTAGAAATGTTTTCTAAAATGTTGATGTTTAATCCAATCCAATAATTAAATCCTTCTTCTCCAAATATGGTGAAACAAAAAATTCTTCCTTTTACTACTTTCTTGTTCTCAAAATTGCTCAAGAATTTATTGTAAGCAAAGATATTATTATTAAAGATTACATTTAGAGTGTAATCTTCATATCTTCCTCTTTTGCTTGGTGTCTATTCATCATGCTTTCCCTTCTTCTTCTTTCTTTATTCAATTCCATGTATACCGAATTCATCAACTTGCTAACTACCCTCTTCATTCTTGCCATTTCAGTAGCAAAGGGTATTAGGATTCTAGATTTTTAGTTCTATGAGAGTGAGGGTTTTGGAAGGCTTTTTTGGAAAGTGGAGGATGCTTCTCAAAATGGAAATGGAATAGGGAGGGCTTGAAAGCATGTTTTAAAATAGGCAAGAGCACAAGCCCTCTCTCTCTAGTACAGAGTTTTGAAGCAATAGCTTTAGAGTTTCTGAAGTTACATTCTAAAGAAATATTGTTTAAAAGTTTGTGGGGGATGTATATGTTTTGAAATGGGGTTTCAGAGTTCAGAGATAAGAATTTTAGATCCTCTGAAAAGACTTCTATTGATTGGAAAAATTAATCTGGAAGTTTTAGAGCTTCTCAAGTTATAACTTCAGATATTCTAAAAACACTTTGGCTAGCGCTGAAAGGCTTCAAAGTTTGGGAGTTGTATTTTAGACCTTCTAAAAGGACTTTAGATAGATCTTCAAAGGTTCCAAAGTGAAGTTTCAGAACTTTTGAAGGTGTCTGAAGTTTAAAAATTTTAAATTTTCATGCTAAAGTGAATAGAACAACAATTAAAGCTTTTTTAGAGTCTTAGAAAGAACCGTTCAAACTAATTATCTATTAGAAAATATAAGCAAAACATAGAATATGATATTGAGATCATTTACATCATTAAAAACATAATTAAAATCATTATAAGATATGACAATGACATTCATTCTCATGATAAATAATTCATGCACATGGATTTAACACACCTAGTTCTAGTCTAATTCTGTAAAATCTATCCTCTAAGAGTGGCTTAGTGAAAATATCTACTACTTGATCTTCAATTGACACATATTCTAAGCAAATATTATGATTTTGTACAAATCTCTAATGAAATGATGTAAAAACTTTATATATTTAGTTCTTGAATGCAGAACTAGATTCTTTGTCAGATTAATTGCATTGGTATTATCACATCTAATGAGTGTGTCAACATATTTCAAACCATAGTCACCCAATTCCTGTTTCACCTAGGGAATCTATACACAACAACTACCTATAGCTACATATTTAACTTCAATAGTTGATAATGCAATAGATGTATGTTTCTTAGAGAACCATAATATGACAATGCTTCTAAGAAACTGGCATGACCCTGATGTGATGCCCTAGAATTTTGGGGTATGAAATTTTTTTGAAATAATTACGTTTGGGGAATTGCATATGTGAGTAATTGAAATTTGAAAGAATTACATGTGTAAATGAATGTAACCATAAGGGTAAGAGTTAAGAACATACAAAACACAATCAGAGTGCATGAATTATTGTGGTAAGATGCTAAGATTTGTTGAAAAGTGGTCATGTGATAGTCTACACTGCTAGAGCACTAGAGGGGGGCTGGCTTAAATGCTCCACCAGCCCCCAAATCAACCCATTTCGTTCATTCCTCCAGCTCCCACATCCCAGCCCTTGTAGCTTTCATGTTTCATCTTCTCCTCTTGTGGATTTTGTGAGAAACTTGCTATGGGAGTGGATTAAGGTCATCGCTAGCAAGAAATTCATCCATTTGAGTGATAAAAGGAATAGAGGAAATCTAGGAAAATAATAGATAAAGGTGGAAATTGAAGATCTTGGATGGAAATCAATGAAGACTCATATTAGTAAGTGTTTCCCCTCAGTTAATTCAGGTTTTTATTGTTATTGGGGTGGTTCTGCAAACCTAGAGCAAATTAAGATTTGAATTTTTCAAAGAATGTTTGGGGTTTCATGTAAAATGAGTATAAGGCTTGATTACGATGTTAATGGCAGAAATTAACCATAAAAAACTAGGTAAATAGCTGTCTATGGATAGGAAAACTATATGTAAACCCTAGCGCAGTGCAAGCTGTACATAGACTAGGTTAAAAAGAGGATTCATGAGATTTAAGACATGATCGGTTAGTAAGATTGATTTTTATGGTAATAATGTAAAACCATGATAATTTGATGTTAAAAGTGAATTCCAGCTACTGCACGTAGCTAGGAACTAGGAAATGGAATGATGTATACCAAGAGTTTAGTGAAATGATGTTATAAAAATTAAACAAGATTTGGGTGGTTTTCCATAGTTTAAATTGTTCAATGACCAAGCACTAAGTAAGCCATTATGTTCTACTAAGGCAGGGTATTGAATATGTAAGGGGGTTAGGACATATCCTAACAAACAATTGATGAATTGCAATTAACCATGAGCTTAAGTAGACCTCAATTGAACTGTATGTGTTGGTGTAGGGTTCCATACACCATAAAGTGGAATTGAGCTGTGTAAGTGGAGAGCTAATAGCATAATTAACTCTATAGAGGTAAGTAGGTTTCTTTATGATATGCATGGATGTGAAAATGGGTGGGGATAGTGTATATCCCATGGTTTCCCATGCGAGCATCATGTTTGAATGTTGTTTCTTACATTGTATTTTGATTTGGAATGAGCATTTTGATTTGGAGTGGGGAAATTATGTATTCCGGGGAGTTTGGTTCTTGGAAATTGGATTTTGATATATGTGCTTAGTTGGTTTGTATAAATTTTGCCTTTCATGGTATTTATATATGTTCAATTGGCTTGTTCAAACATTCGTTGAATGTTGTAACTCATGGCCTCTCACCATGAGACATAATGGTAATGAGTGAACTATGTAACAAATAGGCATATCTCAAGCCATGTGATTGATTTAGAAAGTAAATTTTTCGATACATGTCAACTAATTTGTTGAATGTCGCATTTCATAGCATTACATTATAGAAGCGACATGAGATGAGCATAAAAATTCACTAGTGACGTGAATGCACGTAAATATGATATAACTCATGAGAGTGGGATCAGGCCTTGATGGCATGAGCATGTATGACTATGATAGTGTCGAGATAGCCCTAGAAATCCACCAAGATATTATGATTATGCCTAGATGGCTTTAATTTAGTAAAAGCCTAGATCTGATAAGACACTCACAGGGTGTGTGTGGATACGCTTTGGTAACAATCCAATAAGACAACCACAGGGTGTGTGTGGATCATAATAATGATAGATATCCATGGGGTATCGCTATGTTGTGAGGGTGGTATAGTTTCATATATGATTAACACCCATAAGGTGCCACTATGCCGTAGTGGTGACGTAGTTTATATATCTGTTAGACACTCTGCCTTTAAGGGCATGATTGTTTGAGATGGTTTGGACATCCTGATAAAATGAGTAAAGTGGGATCCTTGTGAAATATTTAAAACACGAAAGGTAGTACAAGAAATTACAATATGTAAACGAGAAATTACAATATATAAGATTGATCTATATGCAATGTGTAAGATATGAACTTACAATGTATAAAATAGTAAGGCTTTATAATTATTACCTTTGATTCCCTCAATAAATGTAAATGGTGCATCTGATATTCTTATGCTACAATGAAGGCAAGGTACCATAGGAAGCATAATGTTGTTATCATGGATCCAACAACATTAGTAGTCAGGGTTACAGGGGTACCTATTGTACATTGAAAAGGGGGATAGGATGGTAATTACATTTGGTAAAATCTATGAAACAGTAAATGTGTGTACATATGTAGATAATGAAATCTATCAAACTTATGGTTGGGAAATAATGATGAAATGTGAATGTGAACATCTTGATGATAAGGCGAGATATGATGAGGGTATTCATAGCCACGATATGAGAATTACTAATGGGCATGGGGATGTATATCCCATTTAGGGATGGTATGAGCATGGACATGTACATCCCAATGTAAGGATGGGAGGTTATGTATAAGCTTGGGAGGCTGTGTATGAGCCTAGATTAAAATTATCATCATATGGATAATGGGGCATTTGCATCTCTAATATAAGGATGTGAGTCTATATACAAGTTGAGTTATAATGACATGTGCATCATGAGCATGGGGATAAGCTTACATTGTCTTAAGTAGCAGCATCTCATAAACTTGCATATGTCTTGGATTGATTGTGAATTGCCATTAATTTAAATGTTGTTGTTTTCTGCTCTACATACTTACTGAGTTCACCCAGACTCACCCCATTTTATTATCATTTTGAATTGACAGGTTAGAAGGTGGAGCACAACATGGGATTGGAGCTCATAGCTGGGATACACTGTGAACTCATGATGATTAATGGATATGAATGCTTTAAAACATATTTTGATCAATGATATGTTGTCTATAAGCTGTAAATTTAAAGGATTAAACTTTATGTGTATGAAATGATTTAGGATATCAATTAATATGTGTATGTTAATGTGATCTCTTGCAATCACATTGTGACTTACAATTCTGGGCCATGTGTGGGTGTGTTATGAGGTATATGAATATAGAAGATTATATTGATGATACTAAATGGGTATAGAAAATGGAGCAAATGTAGGGGAGGCTCTGCATGACACCCTCTATGAACTATAATTAGTAGTCCCCTAAAGTGGGTTGTTACACTTAAGGTACTCTTTCTATCTACTTTATAGCCAGCCAAGTTTGCATTTGAGTACCTTACTAATTCAAAATTTGAACATTTTGGATACCATAAACCAATGTTTGATGTATCAAAAAGGTATCTAAATATTTTTTTAATACCTACAAGATGTGATTCTTTAGGATTTGACAAGAATCTAGCACACATGCAAACAATAAATATGATATTAGGTCTACTAGCAATTAGATATAGTAGAGATCCTATCAGGCTTCTATAAAGTTTTGATAGATGGATTTACTTTTTTTATCTTTGTCCATCTTGATTGATGTGCTCATTGGTGTGCTTAGAGGTTTCCCATCTTCCAATTTGAACTTGTTTAAAAGTTTTTTGGTGTAATTAGCTTAGTGGATGAGTATTCCTTCTTTCATTTTCTTGATTTGTAATCCTAGAAAGAAATTTAATTCTACCATCAAGCTCATTTCAAATTATCCCTGCATGACCTGAGAAAACTCTTGACATAATTTGTCATTAGTAGCACCAAACACAATATCATCAATATAAATTTGGAAAATCAAAATATCTTCCATGTCATGCTTAATGAAGAGCGTAGTATCTACTTTACCCCTAGTAAATCTTTTTTCAATCAAGAACTTAGCCCCTAGTAAATCCTTTTTCAATAAAGAACTTAGCCTCATATACATGCTCTAGGAGCCTATTTTGAGTTTGAGGACATGGTTTGGATCATGATGATCTTTAAACCCAGGGGGTTGTTACACTTACACCTCGTCATTTATGAATCCATTCAAGAATGCACTTTTGACATCCATTTGATACAATTTGAAATCAATAAAGGATGCAAAATTTAGGAGCATTCTAATGGCTTCTATCCTATCAATAGGAGCATATGACTTTTCAAAGTCAATTTTTTCTTCTTGACAATACCCTTTGCTACTAATCTTGCGTTATTTCTTACTGCTATTCCAAATTTAACGAATTTTTTCCTAGAGACTCATTTAGTTCCTATGACAAATTGATTGGATGATTTAGGAATAAGTGTCCAAATGTAAGGCCCTGGAAAATTTTACAAATGTGAATTTTTGTTATTGTAAAGTTTTGCTAATTTTACCGGGTCGATAGGT
>JAYJMB010000309.1:0-18196 GCA_036873735.1 Pouteria campechiana
AGAGAGATAGATAGATAGATAGAGAGAGAGAGAGAGAGAGAGAGAGCGAGAGAGAGAGAGAGAGAGAGAGGGCCGACATTGCTGTGAGCTTGTTGGTAGAACGCTTGGCTGATTTACTGGACGAAAAAGTGGAGCTGTGCCGCGATGTTCGTAAGGAAGCTTGCGAACTCAAGAAAGATCTGGAGAGCATGCAATCCTGCTTGGAGGCCGCTGAAACAAGCACTGGCTACAACGATACCACGAAGACACTTGTGAAGTAGGTAATTAATGTCAGATGCCGCAGCATGCATACAGAGGAGATGAAAAATAATAACTAGGAAAGGGAAAGGCATACAAAGATTAAGGCACCAAAAATTTTCCATTTAGGGCATTGTAACCCTCATCTCCAATGATAATCTTGATTAGGCAAAAAACAAAAGAAGAAGAAGAAGAAGAAGAAGAAGAAGATAGCAAACTAGAAAAAGTAACAAAAGAGAAAAGTAGCAAAATGAAGAAGGAAGGTTTGATAATTAAGGTCATGAAAGAATGAGATAAACCAATTACTCTATACTGGAGAAAACGCTGTGGAAGACTTCGGAATTTTTTGTGCGATTTCACCAGCAGCCGCTAGCCTTGTCTTACTTTGAAATTTCATTGTATGCGCGTGCATGTAGTTCCAGGTCAGAGGCTGCAAGCAAACACTTGAAATCTTATTAAATGTAAAAATAATGTATGACTTATTTTTATGTGATTAAAACTCAATATTTTATTTATCAAATAATGAAATTTATATTCAATAAATTAAATTACATATATAATGTGACATGGGTATATTGGATTCCAAAATAATTTCAACCATCAAAACATCTGGAAAATGATAAAATGCTGCTAGTAGGCACTCGAATCTTAATGATGCCCTTGTTTTTTAGACCTATCATAATGGTTTAACTAAATATGAACCAACCATAATATTTACATCTAGACCTTTATCAATGATAGAAAGAATTACAAATTTGGAAATTTAGATGGTGTAATAAAAGAAATTCTTATATATATATATATATATCGATTAAAAATTTTCCAATCTAAGTTTACAACATATAAGTAGATACATATCCCATCCAATGTGTTAATCTTGTATGAATAAGTGACTATATTAAATTTGGGTGATTTGAATATTTATAAAAGATATTTTAAATGATTTTTTTAGTTTTTCTACATGATATAATATTTTTTTAATGATTATGTCCACATGAGTTTTTGATTTGAAACGATTTTCTTTTCTTCAACTAAATAAATGGTGATAAATATAAATAATGGTTAGGATTTAATAAAAGTATCATGATAAGGTCAAAATTGAGAGGGCACCGTTAAAATTTCTGTGCCTAGTGGCAGCATTAAATCAAGGTCCCAAAACAGCCCCGTGATTTTTTTTCATATTTTGTCTGGCCCACCTGATCTTTGTGTTGGAGGTGATGGTTTATGTCAAATAGCCAAAGTAACATTTCTAAAAATTTTCAATGGAGTTATTGAGGCCTCTATTGGATTCTACTAGTCCAATACAACAACAAATAATAGGATGAAAAATATCAAGTCTCACTCGTAACGGATGGTGATGATGTGCTTGAATGGGCCGAGCATGCACCACTCTTGAAAAAAAGAAAAGAGTAACAGAGCACTATAAGATTTTCAAATATGTCCACAAAACTGAGTTACTTTCATAATTAGGTTGCAATTTTTATAATAACGCCCTTAGAAATTTTATAAATGAACCCCTCTTACTCTCTATTTTCACGACATCAGAAATTCATTCAGGTATTTTACTGCAAAATTGGTCATCTTCTCACCGTAACTTTTTCTTTTAGGAGAAGCCACTAGTCTCGTCTTGTGACCCTGTCCTAAATTTATTAACATGCCTTCACATATTTAGGCGTGAGTGGCATCCTACATCGATGGAGTGAGAGAGTGAATCCTGAGCTAAATATGTGGGGCTTGATTGTAAAGGTGTACCCCGTTTTGGTGAGTGTATATGACGGGCTCGGTGAGGTTCCTTATAAGGATGTATCGAAACAAAACCGTATGGGCATATGCCCAAAGCAGACAATAGTGCATTAGAGCCCTGAGTTATTATAGTTGGTATCAGAGCTGACTCCCAACAGTCTTTAGGATGTGGCCAGTGTGAACACTAATGCCCTGAGAGATGGATGGCATGAGTGGCATCCCACATTGATGGAGTGAGGGAAGGAGTCCTAGGCTAAATATGTGGGACTCGATTATGAAGGTGTACCCCTTTTTGGGTGGGTGTATATGACGGGTTCAGTAAGGTTCCTTATAAGGATGCACCGGGACAAAACCGTGCAGGCGTGTACCCAAAGAGGACAATAGTGCACTGGAGCTCCGGATTGTTACACCTACCCAATTCATTCTATACAAATCACGAGCCTCTCTAGATATTAGATGCACCTCCTTAACCATGTTATTCTTCTCCAATTCACTTCTCCAGAGCACCCATCCTTATAAGACAGTCAGCGAACTCTACTCCCTTGACTAAAATAGTGAGATATAGTATAGTAAAAATTATCCAAAACTCATCCCAAAAATCTAAGCAGTGGTTTTTTGCACCCTTTTCTGCTTTCTTTTTCTCTGTTTATCTTTACTCCTACTCTTATGTGTTGCCACATAACCCATTTTTATGCTTTGAGTCATGAAATAGCTGTCTTTTTATAGCTGACATTTAGCATGTGCTTTATTCATAAATCAGAAATTTCGGAGTAGAAATTAAATGATTGGAGTCATCCATTCTGTTCTATAATAGTGTCCAAATCTCTAATAAAAGTTTCTATTATCATAGATAAGACATGTAACTTGCCTAGATATTTATTTTAAACTTTTGAAAAGTACTCAACAGGTAAAAGACGCAGCATGCGATGCTGAAGATGCGCTTGATGAGTACATGCTTCGCTTAGGAGAGAATCAAGCGACCATTTTATCGTGCATCAAGAAGTGCTTCAAGCAGCTGAAACATCGCCATCCAATTGCCTCAAACATTCGTGATATTAGAGAGCAAATTAGAGTGATCAGAGACAAAAGAATTCTATAATTTCCCAGGTGGTGTGATGCAACAGCATTCGGGTTGGAACAACCACCAAACATCTTATCATCCATTATGTGCGCCTCTCTCCAGAGAATCAGAGCTTGTGGGTATTGATGCCCCTAGAAGAGCTCTGATTGAGATGCCGTCTTGTGGAGAAGAGAGCCGCTTGACCATTGCAATGGTCGGTATGGGTGGTCTAGACAAGACCGCTCTAGTAAAATCAGTCTACGAGCATGTGACAGAAGATGAAAAAGCAAAAGAGAAAAAAGAGTCGTTTAAGTTGAAACTCATGCTTGGATCTCTGTCTCCAAAACATTTGACAGGATGGATATCCTTCGAAGAATGCTCGTCCAATTTCACAAGGCAGATGGGCAGCAGGATGTACCACAAGTAAATGCAATGATAGAAACGAACCCAAGTAGAGCGCTACGTGGCTACCTTGAAAGCAAAAGTTTTCTTCTTATCCTCGACGATGTGTGGGATGTAAATGCATGGAAGCTTTTGGAGAGTGCACATGGCCGCAGGGTGATACTCACCACCTGTATAAGGTGTTGGAAATAAAGGTGACTATGAGCATTACCAAAATATAGATATACTATTACAATAACTAATACCTCTACCAAAAGAATAAGCGCAAAACAGCAACCCAAAACATAAAAATAAATCTAGCACAAACTACTAAGAAATGAAGTAAAAGAAAGTAAGGAAAGAACACACCGGATTTATGTGGAAAACCCTCATTGGAAAAAAACTACGAACAACAATCAATAACTCCTCCACTAGTAAATAATATTTAAAAGTATAACCCGATTCTATAGGCTTACATAAAAAAATACTTTATTTATAAAGCATAAAAACTCAAACTCATACAATGGATTTAACCGCTGCAAGTTATGTTTTAACTTGAGGGGATTAGGCTCTTTATATGGATAACCATTTCCTCTCATCCCATTTCTTCCGATGTGGGATGAAGAGGAATGGAAAAGTTAAAAAAAGGAACCTTAAAGTCCAACATAAGGTCCTTAAAGTCAATAATCTCCCACTTTGAAGATAATTTGCTGAATATCAGGAGAACATCGCGAAAGTTGTTTGCTTAAGCAAACTCAAGCCCAAAAGAAGTTCCCCAATGTCTGAACTACTCTGAAGCAATGTGCTTCATTAAAATGTCTAAAATATTTTCATTTGTGTGGATTTTCTGTAAGGAGACCAACTTCTCCTTTACAGCTTCTCAGACATAATGATACTAAATATTTATATGCTTTGTCCTTGAGTGATACACTTAGTTTTTCGCCAAGTGTGATGCACTCTAACTATCACAATAAATTGTCACTATCTCTTGTCACACCCGAAATTCTTTGAGTAACCTCTTCAACCATACAGCTTCTTTGCATGCTTGTGTTGATGCCATATATTCAACTTCTGTGGTTGATAAAGCCATCACACTTTGTCATTTAGACATTTAGCTCACGATACCACCGGATAAAGAGAACACATAACCCGTGGTAGATCTTCTATTGTCACGATCTCCTGTAAAATCTGCATCCACATATTCAACTAATCCCAATTTTTACCATTATAACAAATTGCTGCATGAGAAGTACCTTTCAAGTATTGAAGGATCCATTTCATAGCATTCCAATGATCTCTTCCAAGATTTACCATATACTTACTGACTTCTCTCACTGCTTGAGCAATATTTGGTCTAGTGCTTACCATGGCAAACATTAGGCTCCTTACTGTTGATGAGTATGGCACTCGAGACATCTCTGCCTTCTCTACTTCTGTACAAGGGTACTGTATTGAAGATAACTTTATTCCTGTAAGAAAGGGTCTAGAAGGTTTTGTTGAAAGATGTCTTTGAGATGCTGCGGTAGATACGAAAGATCATTTTCCCTCATCCTATAAGTTTTCTCCATCCCGTTTGTGTCTTTTTTGGCCTTTGTAAGTTTCTCAAAACTTCAATCTTCTTTGTATCTCTAGATGGATTCCAATAGACATATCATCCCTGAGCAAGCATCATAAGAGTAAGCACATTTTGGGGATTCACCGATTCACTCAGCGGATTTTGGTGAGTTTCCATTTTAAATTATGTCTGAAAGCTTCAACTTGAGTTACATATTCAATGCTGTTAACATTGAAGCAAGTTATGAAGTGACAAGTGCTGTTGGCCAAATAACTTTCGAGGAAGCTAACATAGTTCCAGAGTATATGTCAAATCCTAGAAGAGATCATTGGAATGCTATGAATTGGATCCTTCAATACTTGAAAGGTACTTCTCATGCAGTAATTTGTTATAATGGTAAAAATTGCGGATAAGTTAGATATGTGGATGCAGATTTTGTAGGAGATTGTGATAATAGAAGATCTACCACCGGTTATGTGTTCTCTTTAGCTGATGGTGCCATGAGCTGGATGTCTAAACTACAAAATGTGGTGGTTTTATCAACCACAGAAGTTAAGTATATGGCATCAATCATGCAAAGAAGTTATATGATTGAAGAGGTTACTCAAAGAATTTTGGTTGCGATAGGAGATAGTGACAAATTATTGTGATAGTTAAAGTGCATTACACTTGGCGAAAAACTCAGTGTATCACTCAAGGACAAAGCATATAGATGTTCAGTATTATTATATCCAAGAAGCCATAGAGGAGAAGTTGGTCTCCTTATAGAAAATCCACACCAATGAAAATATTTTAGACATTTTAACGAAGCCCGTCGCTTTAGAGAAGTTCAGACATTGCAGAATTTCTCTTAGGCTTGAGTTTTCTTGAGCAAACAACTTTGGCGCTGTTCTCCTGATATTCGGCAAATTGTCTTCAAATGGGAGATTGATGACTTTAAGGACCTTATGTCAGACTTTAAGGTTCCTTTGTTTGACTTTTCCATTCTTCCTCATCCCACATCGAAAGAAATGAAGGATGAGAGGAAATGGGTTTTGTATATAAAGAGCCTAATCCCCTTAAGTTAAAACATAACTTATAGCGGTCAAATCCATTATATAGGTTTGGATTTTGGGCCTTTGTAAATAGAGTGTTTTTCTCTATATAAGCCTATAGAACTGTTGTGGTTCTAAATATTATTTGTTAGTGGAGGAGTTGCTAATCGTTGCCCATGATTTTTTTCCAAGGAGATTTTTTCACATAAATCCGATGTGTTCTTTCCTTGTTTTCTTTTACTTTATTTCTTAATAGTTTGTACTAGATTTTCTTTCCAAGGATTGTAATTGTGCATCCATCATTTATGAGCACCGCATGCATTGATGCTCTCTATTAGACAGAGGGGGATCCACCCATTGAGAAAAAGGAACATTTGCTGGAACCATCCTGCAATGAAATATAATTAAACAAAAGAATAAGAAATCAGCATGTTTATAGAAGACATTAAAGAGAAGTATGAAGACACTCATGAAATAACCCAAACAACCGAGAAATCGCCTCCCTGGGTTCCTATCTATATACGAAGTCAACATAAAACTCTTACATAATATGGTGAACTCGCACCCTCGGATGAAATAGTCATATGAAGTATTCTATAAACGCTAATGAGGATTCTGTTCGTTATTCATCAGCATAACACCCCAAACATATGTATGAAACTTTAATGTAATAATAGAAAAGCATGAAGTACCTTTCTAATCAAGATTACCGTGGGATGAATCGGGCACAGGATTGGAGGTTCTCATTGATGGACAATTTCTCCTATCGTGCCCGATAATAATTTTCTTACAACTGCGACACAGCCTACCAGCCCCAGTTCTCCTAGTCACCTCAATTATTGACTTGAACCTCTTATTAGTGCGACCTTTTGTTTTCACGGTATATTATTCCAGTATTGCATCTGGCTGGGAGTTGTGGCTATGTAACCCTCCAATTGGGACATTAGCTGATAGGGTTGCCATATCATCATTCGAGGGTAGCATTAAATCAGGCTGACATACAGCCCCCACACTATCGTTATTTAAGTTGGCACTACTCCCTTCAACATCATCGCATGCTTCCGAGACATGTTCTCTCTTATATTCTTCTATTGATTTTTGAATCTTCTTCAAGCCTTCAAAAATAATTTCATAAAGAGCCAAATCGCTGGTCCCATCATGAACAATCCTACCACATTCTTGCATCAAATTTTTGTGCCGTATTATCTTTTAATTTTCAATACTTGATATTATGGCACATTATTGGTGTTTGACCCTTTTCTTAGGTCTTTGGGTCCACCTCCTCAAAATTAGTTTTTCAGGCATACTGAAGATCCCTAGTATACGAAATACTGTAAGAATATATGTATACACTATCCCTGAAAACTACTTTTTGTAAGAACAAGTGGTCACCCTGCTTTCGTTGTCCCATTCAACTCTTCTAACCCTTTCAAGATCACTACTTGAATATCTATGAATAACATATCGATCTATACAACCGTCTAACACACTAATCTGGGCAAAATAATATTGGCATTACTCAACTTCCTTCTGGAATTCCAAAAAAATCTTCTTTGTATATACTTTTGCCATGTCATACTCAATAGTGCGCTGTGTTTTCATAATTGGCATGCCATATATTATTTTGCAATCAGCATCTAATTCTGCCCAGCGCCTCCCTTTAGCAACCTGTTCATATGCACACAATTTTGTACTGCGATGCACATATTTATCAAATAATAAATTCATACTCTCTGAACGGCCTGTAGTTGTCATGCCAACTAAAGAATAACATCTAACATAAGCAGGCATCTACACATTTCTGATATTATACAGTTATTGCAGCCATGAGTGATCATGCAAGCCATAAGTACCAATCATATCAGCCCATGCCTTTTCAAATTCATCTGATGTCTTACTTTTGTATATGCAATTAGACCAAGCCTTATGAAAAGATGAATTGTTATGGATCACAATACCTAGCTTTTCATTAAATTTTTTATTGAAGTGTCACATGCAAAAAACATAGTGGGTTTGAGGGGATACATCTTTTACAGCTGCTGCAATAGCAGCATCTTGGTCAGTCACTATTACTTTAGGAGCTACACCTCCCATCACATCAAGCCATGCCTTAAATAACCATTTAAAATCAGTTGCGGTCTCACCAAAAAGTAGTCTCGCCCCAAGTAATATTGATTGCTTATGATGGTTAATGCCAACAAATGGTCCAAATGGCATATCATATTTATTTTTTTTGTATGTCGTGTCAAAATACACAACATCACCAAATGCCCCATAATCAATTTTGGCTGCACCATCAACCCACCTTCCCTATCCACTTGTAGGTCGAAACTAAATTGAGGATCGGTCTTTGATTGACTCTAAAAGTATCATAATAAAGCATTTGCGTGCCACTCCCCCCCCTCTCCCCCCCGCGCGCGCTAAACTTGGATTGATGTTGTCTCCTGTAAGCATTTCTAAGGTCTAACTGTGAAAACCCTAAATTCTCCAACCCACTTGCCTCACAAGCCATAAAGTCTAATGCCTTTGCTACACCAACCCTGACTTGATTCAATCCTTCCGCAATATCTACTTGACAATCCGACACATTCCTATGTGATCGTAAGTAATGAGATTTGTCAGGTGATTCTAGACCATGACTATGTTCAGGTACAAATCTTGTAACAACCCACTTATTACGACCCTGACATTTAGAAACCCCAAGCAATGCCATGCAATTACATCTAGTGAGACATCTCTCTTTATACTTTTACTTATTCTTCTTTGTGGGGTTAACATTTGAAGCTTCATGTGGCCGATTTGAGTCAGCCGGCAGGCGATCTACTCTAGTGAGTTTCACCTACCTTAATCCCTCCTTAGAGCATTTGAAAATCCAACCACATATGTCTCCATTGACCAACTTTCTTACGTAGCTCTTTCTAATACTAAACTCACATAGTTTTGCATAACCGTTGTAGAAATGGTAATCATGATCCTCACTATCAAATTGTTGGTCAATCTTTGGAGTTAAATCAATAGGAGCTCTAGGAAAAAATTCATATTTTCTTATCGATGAATTTTGTGCAGCACTGCCGACTGCATCCATATTATTGACTTCTGTAATGCCTATTTCGACACCCTGTACATTTGGATCAGGGGAAGTTGTCTCATCCCTGTCATTTATGTTCATAGTATCTACATGTGAATCCATGGATCTAAAATAACCTATGTCATAATAACACTGTCCTTGAGTAAATGTGCTAATCACTACAAAACATGATAAACAGTGTAAAATTCAGATGAACAACAATTTAGTTTGTAAAGTTGGATTTATTTTAATAATCACAAATCCATCTGCAATTGAAAACTACAATAATAAAATTCATAAATAGGAATTAAATAAATAAAGAATTGTTTAATTTAAATAAATTAAATTCAATAGACATTTAATTAAACAGCTGCTGTGCGGTTCAAATATTTCCAATCAAGAGAAGCTTGAACAGCTAAGTCACCCAACTTGAAGTAATAACAAAAAGCACATGGGGTTGTCGTGAGGCTAATGCAACTTCTGGAAAAAAAACAACGACAACGACAATGATGAACGATGGGAAGGAATATAACTTACTTCAAAAACTTGTCTTGTGCTAGAGTAGCTAGTTTGGAGGAATCGACTGATTCTCAACTTCTGCTCGGAGTCAAGAGATTTGGGGGTAGTGGACCTGCAGGAGCAGACCTGAAATATTTATATGGGAGATATGGGAGGTGGTGCAGATAGGCTAAGAGAAGTTGATTTCTGATTAGGAATGCAGAGCAGATAAGGCGAGAGAAGGCGGGAAGATGGCACGACGCTATGAGAACCGCGTTTTCTGTGTCTAGGAGATGGAGTCAAGGATACGAAGCGATTTCCCCATTTACATTAGAGCTTTACTGCGATTCAGACATGGACGCGGTCTTGGGACATGGAATTCGGACAGGGGCAGAGTTTGGGACATGGATTATGTTAGGGTTTTACTGCGATTCGGACATAGACGTAGACTTGGGACATGGAATCCTGGATTCGGACATGGGGCATAATTTGGGACATGGATTGCGAAGGGAATTACAGCAATTTGGACATGGATGTGGACTTAGAACATGGAATCCTGGTTTCCGGACATGGAGCATAATTTGGGACATAAAATTTTTCAGCGTTGGAATTTAAATTTTTAATCAAGATCTAGTTTAAATAAATTAATGCTACATACACAAAAAATAACTTTTTATGAAATCAGTGAAATTTACACTATAAATAAATTAATAAGATTTAGAAAAAAAATTATATTTGCGTTTATTAATGTGATTGCTGATGTTCAATTATTTTATGCCTCAAAAAATTATAAAATTTTCAATATAAAAATAACAGAGGTTTTCACATGCTGCAAAATAATTTGAAATAAATAGGGACTTTATAAATTTCTCCCTGAAGTGAAAAATTTAAAGAGGTGGGAAGACAACACTAAAGATTTAGGACATCTAGATTTTTATGCTGGAAATTCAAAATTATTCGCTGATGTGAGGTGGGAGTCAGGAAGTAGTCACGTCGCCCCCTCTATACCGCGAGTTGTGAGTTTCATTGGAGGCAGAGTCCTAAAGCCACAAGTCTCTCCCTCCCACAATCACAGCACCTACGAACGGCCTAGATGACGTCCGCCGCATCGCACGATGAAAAGGCAGCATACATTGAAAATTTCAGTGTAGGCGCCTACATTGGATTAGTTTCCTATATATATATGTTTTTCATCCATTATGGTTGTAGAGACAATCCTAAGAATATTATCAGTGAGTCCAAATCCCTTCCGCATCAATAAAATACTCATGCTCCCAACAAAGAAGGTCACCTGGTTCATATGACGTGCATAGGTGAAATCTCGTGGCTCTAGAAGATATGTTTAATGCAAAATAAAATCTCATGGGAATTTGATATGCTTGCAAAAGTAAAAATATGAATAGTACTTAAATGGAAAGTAAATTAGCCCAACCATGAATGAAATTCCTAAGTGAGGTCTACTATATCATAACAAAATTAAAATCTTTAATATCATTTTTATTTTTAAGTTTAATTAAGTTATAAAAATAAATAATATTTATCCCATTTTCTTACCTTATAAATGTATAAAAATTTAAAATTATTATTTTTTAAGATTCCACTTATTCAAATGTTATATTATTCTAAGTTATGAATAATTTAATTTAAATAATTATTTAAATTTATGTTTTATTAATGGATTTGAATATCCTTTCAAAATATAAAGTACTAAAAATATGATTATATCAAACATTTGAGTAAGATCAAAATATTTAATATTATTTTTATTCTAAAATAATTGAATTATAATTGTATTTTTACTTCTTACTAATTCATTAAAAGTAAATTAATTATATTAATTATATTTTTATTTCTTAAGTGAATAAGGCCTAAAATTACTATTTTTATTATGTACCAACTTAAAGATCAAATCATAATAAAATATTTAATTTTACGCAATAATTTATATTAAATAAATAAATTTAAACAACCTCATAAAATAAAAAATCTCCACATCAAATCCATGATCAGGATTTGATCTTAGCCATATATTTAATATAGTGATATTTTTAATATTGTATACTTTGTAAAGATGTTCAAATCAATTAATTTAATATATAATTAAATAATTATTAAAAGTTAAATAATTTAATATCAAATAATGTTAGATTATTTAAATTTTAAATTATTTATATTTTAATTCCTGTCATTGCTATTTTCACCACTATTCGATCATGCTTTTGTGAAATTCTACCCAATCTATGCTATATTTGACCAATTACCCGACTGGAATTGCCTAAGTGAACATAAAAACTCCCACCACATGTATCAAAATTTCAATGTCGCCTGTCTAATGTCTATTTTCACTCTTTCTATCCGGTATACCGTATACCTTGAATGTGTCATTTATTTAATTTTAAGTTAGGCATAGAAAAGGATGAAGTTAGATGTTTCACAGTTAAAATCATTTTATAATTATAAAGGACCCATGTGATATTATATACAAATGATGAGATGAATTGAGAATTTTAATTGCCTTAAAACAAGCTATATGATGTTTTAATATATATATATATATATATATATTCCTGTCATTACTATTTTAAAATTCTCATGAGATTTTATTTTGCATTCAGCATATCTTCTAAAGCCACGAGATAATCTATGCATTGATATGAACCACGTGGCCTTTTTTGGTTGGATCATGAGTATTCTACTGATGCAGAGCATCAGGGGATCCGGATTCATTATCAGTAGCATAAAACATAAATTCGGCAAAGATTAGAGTATAAAATAAGGAAACACAAGATTATCATTACTTTAGAACCATCAATGCGGTAAATCAGGCTCTGTAATAGTCTGTTTAACTTCGTCACGGACCGAAAATCAGCGGGAGCAAATGGCAGCATTGATAGTTTCATTGTGTGGCTCCGTGTCGTGTAGGCTCCTGCATTTTTTTACTTTTTCGTTGCGGGGGATGGGTGCCGTGTAAAGAAAACCACTCAATTGGAAAACTCATCTCCTAAACCTTAACTGCCATGGAAAGGAAGACACTTCCATATCCAAAACTCATTTCTCAACGCATAAATTGCTATGCAATCTCTCAAATAATCTTATTTTTTTAATTATTTTTTATCAGTTTATTTTAATTTTATTCATTTTATGATTGAAACTATCCCTATATTATATTTATTTCATTTCTTTTTTTCCTTTTTCCCATGCTAGAGATTTGGCCCTTAATTCTTTTATTTCTATAATTTCAGATATCAGCGCCATTTGAATTTTAGCCCCCTAAATAATAATAAATGTACACACCTATTCGTGGTTGCATCCACCCACAAACTTAGCTTCACGATCGTCTAGCTCCATGTGCACAATTCACATTCACAGGTCAATGCATTCCTTTCAATTCTCCGTCGTTTGGAAGAAAACATTAGTAAGCAGTCTCCTCATCCCATGCATAGGCAGCTAGGACCAACCACCAACCGTCAATGCTGACAGATTCAATCTCTTACAATTAGCCTTCTGTTTCGATCCAGGCCTTGATCAATGGTGAAGAGTTGTCAATTGTTAAGGTTAGCATTCAATTTATCTAATTTTGGTGCGTTCGTTCACCCATAATCAATTAACAGCCATGCGCGTTATTGTTGTGTTGGATTTATCGGACGTTGACGATGATTGTTTTCCTTTTGTCAGGCTGCAAGTAAAACCATGGCCAAGGAGAGTTTCCTGAGCAGTGAAGTACGTGATGGGAAGACTTTTCAAGCATAAAGTGGGTGTGAAGAAATATGGGATGGGCCATCTAATCAAGTTCAGTCACCGGAGAATCATCTAAAGTATAGCAGTCAGTTGTGGGTTCCCAAATATGTAGTAGCTATTCTGAGAATGGGTCTGTACTCGTGATTTGTGTTGATCATGGATAACTATAAACTTCTGTAATGGATTTTCCAGTAATATTTGAGGATGTAGACGAATCATAAAGACGAGGCCATCGCAGCACTCAGTTCAACGCACAAAAAGGTTTGTTGCAGAACGCAGGAAATATGGCGCATCACCAAAAAGATAGGAGTGACCTAACCTTGACGTCAGGTGGTGAGGTAATATTGCTGACCAATCCTTACAAAAAAATTATTAAAAATTAGAAATTTATGTGCTCTTCTCGGAGTAGTTGCCTTGAGTCTCCCAATTGGCCTGTATTCATCATACGTGATAGCCAATCCTACAAAGCTTTTAAGTTTAATCAAGCCGTCTTCTTGGGAGTTGCCGTTGGGCCCTTAACACCAGGGCATTCAATTTTAAACTCACATGTCACTGTCCCACAAATAACATCAATCCATTACCATTGCTGGCCCACTCTGTGGAAATTTATTATTTTTACTGTGCACTATTGCCATTCCATTGACTTAAGCAGGGGTATTAACTAAAGAGACACTGTAACTTTGTCTAATGACAAATTAGACTCGCACATTTGCATATTACATAATAAATTCTCTAAATTACTAAATGTTGCAAAATAAATCTCATTTGTTGATGAAGTCTAACTTTAGGAGCTTAAATGGCATAGATGGAAAATTCACACCGTGGGTCAAATTTTTTTTTAAAAAAAATAAATTTTAAGTTTATTTAATTATAAATTATATTTTTAAAATTTTACATTTGTTTGATTTGAATCTTGTTTGTCAATCTCCATTAGTTAATGAGGCTTACTTTATAATATCTAGTAAATTAGAAGATTTATTCTAGAAATATACAAATGTGAGTCTGACCTCTAATTAGGCAAAGTTATAAGACCTATTTTGTAAAAATCCTACTTAATTGTTTAAAATTTATAAAAATTAGACCGTCTTATTTATGTAATGATAGTTATGATTTAAAATGCATCCAAGAAAACTTCTAAGTCAAATAAAACTTCTAAGGATCTAATTTAAAAAAGAATACTTAAAAAGTTTGTTTAACTATAAATTAGAATCTTTAAAATTTTCATTTATGCATTTTAAACTTGAATCAACCTTCCTTATTGGGTACAATGAGTTAATAAGGACTATTGTAAAATATTTGAGGATTAAGAAAGCCTATTTTACAAATATATAAATAAAATGATTTAAATTATAAATAGGTAAAATTAAAAGATCTATTTTGAAAATATCCCAAGAGAATGACTTCGTAGACTGATATGAAAAAGCAAGTCATGTTGCATTTAAATTAGTCCAATCTTATCTTCACCCTTACGTGTTTCACCTACTATCTTTTGTGCAACCGACTTCACATGTGGAAAATCCTAGGAGTGGACGACTAAAACTATCATGATTTGTAAGTGGTTGTCGTATATTCAATGCTAGCATATGTTACATAGAAATTTGGAAGTATTGCTGAACCCAGTCAAGAGAAGTGCTGCATTGGTAGCAAACGATTTTTAAGGCGTAACAAATGTTGATTGGCCCTGCTGTGTGGACCGTTCGGTTTGCTTCACTTCTCAAATAACCCATCAGCATAGCCATGAAGGTTTACCCCTGCACCTGCCCTATTAGGCCCGGAATTGGATGATTTTGATGAGGCGGGGCTATAGTCAAGGTACATTTTGAAAAAAATTAAAGGTACATTTCAACAAATACTTGTCATAATAATTTTAATTTTTTATTATTATCCCTTTTTATTTTATCGTCGGCATTAATATTCTAACATCATTTATTCTTATTTTTTTGTTGGATCGTTTCCTTGAATTCCTTCGTCACATTTGAATTTGATAGACCGTAAACTCAAACAATTTGTGGTCTTTTTTAATTTTAGAAAATAATTTCTGATAAATATTGCTATATTAGTAGCCTGGGCACTTTTGGAAAGTTCGCTAAAGAGGCTAACTTTCATGATTTCCATCGCACCATTCCTTGGTGGCTGCTGCGTTTGACGTCCACCGACATAGGAAGTCAATGCACCGTGTAGTGCAACGGCAGCCACACACTTCTGTACAGATTTTATATTTTTCTTCTTCTTCTTTGTTTTCTTTTTCCCTTCCTTTCCAAATCCAAAGCCTGTTACTGAAATTTCCGTTCTCCTCTTCCTTTGTTTATAGAAAAGCTCTACAGAGGTTAAGATTTAAGGGGTTATTTGGATGCCGGAAAGCAAAAGAATAGAAAATTTTAATTATTTTTAATTATTCTAACAATTCTAATTTTCCCTGCTAATAAATCATTGGTTTGGATGTATAATTATACTATGTAAAAAATGGAAAGAGCACTTGATGTACTTCGGTTCTTTGAATAAATATCCTTTTTAATGTTAAAAAAGATTTATTTATTCATTTATTAAATTTTTACAAAAGGAGGGAACAACTAAAACTAGGTAAAAAGAGACTGGCAATCATTCCATGCCTGTGAAGGAGTGTCAGGGTACTGCCAGTTAAAGCCCCCGCTAACTGTAGGAAGGAAACAGAGCATATCCTCCTTGAATGAGTGAGTGAGAGAGTGTGAAACAGAGCAGCCGAAATGGCCAATGATGCTGCTAAAGGGTGGCTGATAGAAAACTTTTTAGCTTCGATTTTTCAAGAAGCGAAGTTGTTCCGAGATGTACATGACGAAGCCAGCAATCTCAAAAATGACGATTTGGAAAGCATGCGATCCTTCTTAAGGGCCGCCAGCAGAAGGAATGACAGCGACGACACAAGGAAGAGATCGTTGAAGCGGGTAAGAGCAGCAGTATATGATGCTGAAGATGTGCTTGACAAGTACATGCTTTGCTTCGAAGAGAATCATGATTACTCTGGTTTCTTGGGCTTTGTACACAAAAAGGCTCGCGGCATCATGCAGCTGAATGATCGCTATCAAATTGCCTCAGAGATACGCCAGATTAGAACCCAAATCAGTGAGATCGCAGATAGAAGAGGAGATTGTGAACTCGCTGGAATGGAGCAGCGGGATTTGGGTTGCAGCGGCCTCAACGACAATCAAGCATATGATCCTCGACTCCTTGCGCTCTTCTTCGCAGAATCTGACCTTGTGGGAATTGACGAGCCGACGGATGCCCTGATTGAGTTGCTGCAGCTTGGTGGAACAAACAGCCTTCTGACCATTTCGGTGGTCGGCATGGGTGGTCTAGGCAAGACCACCTTAGCAAAAACGGTGTATGAGCAGAAGAAGGGATCATTCGACACCTATGCTTGTATCCCCGTCTCACAAACATTCAGAGGGCTGAATATTTTTAGAACCATGATCGCTGAGTTTAATAACGCAAAGATGGATGAGGATCTCTTGGAAACAGAGACAAAAATGGATGCAATGACGGAGGTGGAGCTAATCCAAGTTCTACGTAAGTATCTTGTTAAAAAAAGCTTTCTTCTTGTTCTCGATGATGTGTGGACTGTAAATGCATGGAAGTCGCTAAAGACAGCTCTGCCTGATCAGCAGCAACGTGGCAGCAGGGTCATACTCACCACACGCCAAAGGGACGTAGCACAATTCTGCTGTGCTAGACCCTCTGACCGCATCTACGATCTTCAGCCTCTTGATGGGGAGAAGGCTTGGTCGCTCTTCTGTAGGAGGGCATTCCGAACGAACGCGGAGAACTCTTGTCCTCGCTACTTGCAGGAGCTTGCTCGAAGCTTCGTTAACAAATGCCGAGGTCTGCCTCTTGCGCTTATTGCCTTAGGCAGTCTCCTCTCTGTCAAATGCCGGGCATATCACGAGTGGGAGATGATTCACCGTAGCCTTGGGTCAGAACTTTTAACTGACGACCATCTCAAAACAATGACAAATATCTTGCTACTCAGCTTCAATGACTTGCCTTACTACTTGAGATCCTGCTTCTTGTATTTAAGCAATTTCCCTGAAGACCATCCCATTAAGCGTATGAAACTAATTCGCTTGTGGGTTGCCGAGGGTCTCATAGAATGCAAAGAAGGCATGTCATTGGAAGAGGTTGCTGATGGCTACCTCAACCAACTCATTCGAAGAAGTCTGGTTCAGGTGGCAGAGTGGAAGCATGATGAGACTGTGAAGACTTGCCAACTGCATGACATCGTACGTGACATAATTATTTCGAAGTATAAGGAGGAAGACTTCTTTGCATCATCATCGTCTCTCCAGCAGGATTCACTGCAGCTCTCGGACAGAATCCGGCATCTGTCCATTTACAACAAAGGTGATGCCATTGGAAGGTATGATAAGTTCACCCATCTTCGCTCATTGCTAATTTTCGGGGTGGATGGGGTGATCTCCTCGTTTGCGAAATTGAGATGCTTGAGGGTGGTCGATCTTGAAAATGTTCCCATGGAAAGCTTTCCAGATGATTTAACACAATTGCCGCTCTTGAGATATCTAAGCTTGGAGAACACAAAGATCAAGAATCTTCCGAATTCAGTGGAGAAGCTTAGGAGGTTGGAAACCTTGAATCTCAAGGGCACCTCGGTATGTGAATTGCCAGCTGGGATTCTCAAACTCCAGCGCCTGCGCCACCTTTTGGTCTATAGGTATGATCACTATCTCAGCCTCAATCCTTTCACCTGTATATCTGGCGTGAAGGTGCCTGCAGCGTTTGGGAGGCTGAGATCCCTACGGAAGGTGGGACTCATAGAGGCAGAGACTGGGGTTGTTGTAGAGCTGGGGAATCTCACTGAACTGAGGAGGTTGTGTGTTAGTAAACTAAGAAGA
>JAYJMB010000310.1:0-18192 GCA_036873735.1 Pouteria campechiana
TGGAAAAATCATGGTATTATCATGTGGATTTATGGTGTAAAGTGGAGTAACGACCTCAGGAGGGCGGGGCGTTACACCTGTATCCTTGACTAGAAGCCTGGTAAGTCCACCTCTTGTAGTGTCAGGAATTCACCACCCGTGCAAAGTCCCAAGAGTGCCCTGCCCTCATCGCTCCACAGGGATCACAACAGGTTCATCAATACCAACCACATCTACTAAGGAATTTAAGTGTATCAAACTCACAACTATAATTCAGCATCATGTAATTATTATGCCATGACAATCTCAACATATCATTATCACAGGATCAAGGCCAACATCTAGCCACACAGGCTCCATAACCCACATGGGCAACCAATCAACCACACAGGCAACACCATAGCCACACAGCATATATCATATATCTATTCATGTTACTAAACTGCATGTATGCCAATACCATACTCAACTCATGTCAAATGGCCAAAAATCAAATCACAACATAATACAATAAAATCTCAAATCATGATATAGTATACATGTGATCAAATCCAAACATAAAATGGTTTTGTAATTTTAATTACACAACATTCAAACCAAATATTGATAAAATTTGTATTCGTATGCCAGTACAAAATATCATGTCTAGTCATGCATGAGTTCAGGAAAAACATACTTACCTCTATTCTTCACAACTTTGGATTTCTTCCTTCTAATTCAAGGTCCAATGGATCTTACAAACATTTCATGTATCACTTTTGGCATTCACAAACAACTACATAAGCTCTAGCTCAATTACATGCATTTCTAAGTTATATTCACCCATCTATACTATTGTATATTTAGGGTCTAAATCATCATTTTCCATATCCCATCACTTATTCATTGCATCATTTCCAACTTGGTTTTTAAGGGTTTCAAAATTTCTGCTTGGTCTCTTTTTCAACCTATCAAATGATGGATTACAACCCATCCTTTTATATCAAAATTTATCAAACTTTAAAGGCCTTAACCTTGTTAGTTATACTAGCAATCCCATTCACTAATTTAATTCAAATAAACCCATCTTATAGTTGTCACAAACCCATCATATAGCTGCCCATTTTAAGGGTAGTTTACAACATGCATCCCACTTGATCCAAACACCTTAACTCATTACCATAGCTGCCCATTTTTCCATCCTACTTTTCATCATACAATTGAGACACTAAATACTCTATTTTCTTTCTCACTTAATGGCCAATTAAAGTCTTAATCCATTTCCCCCAATTCTACTTTATTCTCATTGAAGAATTTCATTGAACACTTGATAGACATGTGTAGTTTGCAACTTTTAGCGTTATACAATCTATTTAACTTGCACCCTTTATTAACCCATCTGTTTACCACTAATTTGGCATCATAATTAGTAATTTAACTTGATAAATTAAAGCCTAAGTCCATTATACAATCTGCCCATTCATTCCATATAGTCTCATAGTGACAATGCTTCATACACTACTTTTACATAATACTAATTTAAAAATTTCAGCAATATTCATCATAGCAAATCCATTTCCAATCCTACATATACTTAATCTCACATAATTAGCCTAATAATGATAATATAAATATGCCTCCACTAAAATTCATTTGAAAACAACCCCAACATCAATGTATGTTATACAACCCTTCACTTAGGCATTTTATCAACAACTTAAAGGCATGATTAAGTAATAAAATTCCAAAAACATTTGATCATTTTCTTGCATAATTAACATCCTAAATTCATCATTAATTCAAAATTAAACAACAAAGCCATTTCATATACCACAAACAACCCATTCATGCCCCGATATGCCATCACACCCATTCGTATTGCTGTCCATTTGTGGGCAGCAATATATGGCCAAAATCATGCCCAAATCACTGGTATTAAACTAACATTTATGATTAATCAATCTCCCCATTAAAATATCTATCAATCCCTAAGAAAATCAAACATTTTCCAGCCCTAGATAGTCCCCCTCGAACAGAATATTAACCTAGCAAATAGGTCATACAAAATTGAGTTGGGGAAAATGTAATACCTTCTAATCCACTTTGAAAACCACCAAAATCTTCAAGAATCCAAGACCACCAGTAGCAAAACAAGGTAAAAAGATTATTCTGCCTCCTTGAAATCATCCAAGCTTGATGATTTGGGTGGCTAGATGCATGGGGATTGATTTTACATTCATTGGCATAATTTTCTAGCTTGAAAATTGGTGGGAGAAAAAAAATATGGGTGTGGGATGAAAGGGGGATGGATGGTTCACGGGTTGCAAGAAGAGGGAGGCATATTGGGTTTTGGGATGATGGTGGATCTCCTTAAAGAAAAGGAAGAAAAAAACTTAAGTTGTGGTGCCCATGAACTGTACACTATTCTTGTAATAAATGTCACTTGTCTCAATTATTTGGCACATATGGGCATTGATTCATCAAAAGTGGTAAATAAAAAAGTTGTAGCCCTTGTTGTGAAATTTCTGATAAATTAAAAATCACTAAATTTTGATTTCTCATGAAAAATTTATAGCCAAAAAATTACAACCATCTCCAATCCAAGTGGCGTCACTTTGTGGCCATAACTCAAAATATAAGCATAATTAGGAATTATGGTCAACATGAAAGTTTTATTCCTTGATATTATCTGACAATGAAAAAATCACTTAATTTTGAGCTCGTACGAAGAAGTTATGGTTAAAATACTAAAACTACTCTAGAAAAATAAAATTTTTGGAAATCACATTAAATTTCTTAACTACATGATTAATCACCATGTTTAAACATCATGCTAATCACCCTCGATCATGCTAAAAATAAATAGTAATTTGATACCAATCAATGCATAATAATTCAATAGTATATAACTCATGTTTCATGTAACAATTTGGTAGCAAGTTGATTTATTTTGTTCACATCAATTGAGTATCAATTTGAAATGATTTCCTAACAATCCTCATGATAGAAAAATAACACCATTAAATAATTTTCATGATGAAAAAAATAGCACCATTATTTCACAATAAAATTATTTATTACCTCAAACCTAGGATATTACATTCCAACCCCTTTACAAAAAGTTTCATCCTCGAAACTTCAAGTATCTCTTTCCAAGGAAGAATATCTAATTTTCATCATATCACTCTGACATATAAACATTTACACATCAATTGAAACGTATTAGTTCTCATCCTCTTCCATTAAGCCACTCTGATATCATTATCAGATTCTCTACTCAAGGCATAAATGATTACACTAGCCTTTTCTGTGTTTTGGTCTTCCCACTTAAGCTTTCTTCCAGCCATTCATTATCTTAATGCACACAATTCATTATTAAGCCATGCCAATCATGATCATTACAGTTCAAATTCACAATGCCTCATTAGAAATGCCTATTCCGATAACCACTAAACATGCACAGGAAAATTCACTTTCCCAATTCAACCACAATGAATTTCATAACTCTATTTCAATTCATGAGACAAATCATAGATGATATCGCATAACTCAATCATATTTAGGGGAATCATAGTGTATATTTATAACAATATTTCATAATGTATATCCATAATCGGATGAATATATATTATGGAATCAACCAACTTAACTGTATTAATCAACACAACTAATGAAAATGCATGATTAACTCACTTCATTATATGCCAACCTTCATAAAGATCATTCCATCTCACTTATTGTAAGATTAAGCAAAATTTTCCTTAACTTGGATTACCTCTAAAACACATCTTAATGCATGTGATCTCAAATGCCTAGACACATAGGCTGTCTCATTCCCATTCAGTACCACTCTAATTAATACACTACTAATGACATCTCTATACAAAGCTTTCCTCTAGCCTATTTCAAATTTCCAATGCCTCCCCTATCACAAGGGTTTCTTCCATCTATATTCTTTCCTAGTGTTATCATTGCACTAGTTCAATGACATATAGTCATTTCACAACACACATAAAAAATATATGTTCAACTCATCAACCTAGGGTCTATAATTTCATTCCTTAGACTAATGCTCCCCTGTTGTCATATAGGTTCATAAACTTATATTAGAAATGACATTCTCTTACTAATATCTAGTAGCCATTGCCATCACAATTCTGGGACTTACATGCTCTGATACCATTCCGAAACAACCCGCCTTGACTATCTGTTATCCTGTGAAAGATAAGGGTTTCTGCACCTGTAAAACATTTTATATTTCATTCTTACATCACATCACTATCATAATTAACACAATAAACACCCACACTGCCTAGAATCATAAGGTAAGCCGCATTGTAATGGCAAGGCACAACTAGACCTATAAGAAAAATATATAGGTATAATCCACATACTAACATGCTAATATAACTATTCATACATACCCAATACACCTTAAGAATTGAAACCTTTTTAATTATAAATTTATATACATTAGATGTCATATCCACATATGAGTTCCAAACTCTAACTCATCCATGCATCATAGAGGTTGTCCCCTACTCTTAGTCATGAGTGCCAACCCCCAATTGGGCTCCATCGTCTGGCCTGTCAACTAAAAATGGCAATAAAACGGCATGAGTCTGGGCAAACTCAGTAAGTAGGCAAAGCAGAAAACTATAAGGATATAGTCAAAAGGAAAAGCATACTCAAATACATATACTCAATCCAAAAAAATTTAAATTCCAAAAATCACATTAAATTTCTTAATTTACATCATTAATCATCATGTTTAAACATCATGCTAATCACCCTTGATCATGCTAAAATTAAATAGTAATTTGATATCAATCAATGCACATAAATTCAACAGTATATAACTTATGTTTCATGTAATAATTTGGCAGCAAGTTGATTTATTTTATCCACATTAATTGAGTATCAATTTGACTATCAATTTGACATGATTTCCTAACAATCCTTATGATAGAAAAATTGCACCATTAAATAATTCTCATGATAAAAAAATAGCACCATTATTTCATAATAAAATTATTCATTACCTCAAATCCTGGGATATTACACAGACTCAGTAGGAGATGACTGAAAATCCCACATAATGGGACCAATAGTCAACATGATACTCACATAGGAGCAATCTGAGTCATACTCCTCATCACTGTCCACATCAATATCATTATTTGCACTAAAACATGTCTAATCTCCCGGGTACCAGAGTCCCTTGAGCTTTCCTTTCATTGGAAATGGGATGAGTAGACTAGTTATGGACATATATGGTTTATCAGGATAAATGCCAGGGATGTCAATCATCCTTTTGAATCCCTTATTGAATTGCTAAAATTTTTTCGGCAGACAGGAATTTCTTGGGCAAAAGATCAGAACTACTGCATTTCCCATAGGGCAAGCCCATCTCCTTGAATACCAAATTTCCTCTTTTCGGTTGGGATTCCAGTTCAGGTTGTTTGTCTTGAACGATTTTTGACTTAGCCAGTCGAGTCAGTGGCTAATTGTACTCAACCAATATGGATTGCAGTTTTTCTCTTTCAATTTCCCATCCGCTACTTTTGGTGCTTGGATTGGAGAATGCCTCTTGCTTTACTTGATTGGGGCTCCAAGTGTCAATCTTGAAACACAATGACTATGTTAGCTTCGAGACTATTTGAGAGTAGCTTGGTACTAAAGGCAACAATGTTGAAGAGTAGTTGTTGTTCTCCTTGAACCCAGAGTATTAGTCTAGAATTAGGTATTCTCAACCAGTGACGATTGTAGCAGCATATAAGCATAGAATGAGTTTACAACTTGATTCTCATAGAATCAAGCTGGTGGAGGTATGACTTGCCCTCTACATATTGTTGATGGTCTGGCCGACCCTCTTCCACGTCCTCTTCCAAATAGTCTTGGTGTTAATGTTCTAGCATGGAAGGCAAAAGACAATGTAGTTGAGGAATTTACAACTGGCCTCTAGTTAAACACATTCTGAGTTGGCGAAGTTAATGCTAGAGTAGGAGTGACCAAGTGCTGTGATGGTTACGAATGCTGAACCAATGACTCATCTTCATCTTCATCATCTACTTAGAGCCCTTTCAGCTCTTTTATGAGTTTCAACTTATCTTTTTGTGAGATACTTATCGCAATCTCAAAGCACTAAGACATTGATGGCAGAACCAATGGGAATGGGACTGTCTGTGATGATACAGCCTATGATGAGGGTCTTTATGATGTGGACCTTTGTCTTTTGGTGGCAAATGGCTATTGCCTTCTATCCACAGTTGGCTTGGCAGATTCTTTTGGCTGCGTCGATTCATTCTATGCTAGCTCATTATATTGTGCTTATGAGAATAATGCCTTTAAAATTGTGAATAGCCATACATTGGCCCATTGCATTTGATTATGCTATCCTAGTAGAAATACTTAATAAATAACTTAAATAAGAATGCCCAAAAGCCACTTAACTAAAAGCAAAGTAAGATAACAAAATTGGATGACTATGCTCAAAATCATAAAGCTGAGTTGTCTAGCACATAAGGTTAACTGCTATTTATAACCATGCTAGTTTAAATAACTCAATGCTTAATTAAAGCAGAATGCTTATCTTGTTTAATCATAAAAACTACTTTAATTCTTTAACATACTTCTCTGCATACTATCGTGGTTAAAATGACTCTTTACACTAATAAATTGACAATACATGTTCATATCTATTTGAGCTTATTAATGAAGAAAGAGTGCAAACATTTCTTAAGTGTATGCAGGAATGCTTGAGTTAAACATAGAAGAAAAATAAGCATAATGAAAAATCAAAACCTTCTTCTTAGCTTACAAATCCAGGCAAATGAGCCAAGAAGTTTAAGTTCCGGATGTAAGAAAATGATTGAATAAATCAAAACTATAACCTGAACAATATCAATCTTCAGATGCAGCATCAAGGACTTAATAGTAGAAGCTAAATGGTTAGTCAAGACTAGCAACAACACTTATGAGCTCAAATGAAAAATCCATGAAGGGAAGCGCCAAAAGAGATAAGTTTGTCTAACTTAATTATACTCTTCAATGCTATATATTCTAGATGCCTCTTAACGAACTGTCTTGAATTTGAATTGATATGAGTTTATTGCTTTAAGATAAATCATTTTGAAAATCTTAACAAATCTTATCAAAACCTGAATATCATTATAGTTTTAAGGCATAACAATCTGTCTAGGGAACTTGCAGTTCAAGATCTCAAATAGAAATTTCACTCCTAGTATTCCTTCTATAAAAACAATCTAAATTAATACAAAGATAAAACTCATACCATAACATTAAATAGAAAAAAATCCTTAAGAGTATAATAAAAATGCACTTTATTCAATTCAATAAACAAAATAAAATAAAAAACATCTACTTCCTCAAAACATCTATAACTGCCACTAACTCTTTGATTCTTTGCTGAGCCTCAAACAACTTTCTTTCCAAATTTGTAACTCTTTCCATAACATTCTCATAAGATATATATATATATATATAGTGACTAGTTAAAAGAAGATCTGGATAAGCATTTGCCTCCTTGGTATATTTCAACTCCTTTTTCAAATGTTTCACTTCTTCTTTAAAAATTAAATTTGATTATCTCCCTCAACCCTATCCTACTCCATCTTTCCTTACCTCTCAACTTCATAAATTGTCTGATTCAAATAGATATCATCTAATATAGACAAAGCAGAGAATACGTAGGGTCACAACTAGTTCCCAAGAGACGCATTAACTCTATGGCTCAAATCTCAATAACTACCTTCTTGGCAAAACACTAGGGGAGACATATTGGAAGCATAAACAAAGAATAGATTATTGTATCTTAGAGACCCAATTAGGAACCAACAGGAGAATGCCTTTTCACCATAGTGGTCATCATTTATATTAAAATATTAGATTGGAATCCTCCACATAAATTGTGATTATGATGAATAAATTATGAGGTTCACACTCTTCTAGTCACATATAAGGTTTGAGTTGAAAATACACTAATGAAACATAAAACTTAATTCAACATCGCGAGCATAAAACCTCTTAAAAGATAAGGAGATTCATAACCATTAAAGGACATAACTAAATAAACACAAATATAAAATAGACACAATATTAAAATATAAAAGTTCAAACCCTTATGAGAAAATAAAAATGTTCACTCTGCCAAAACATCGACAATAGTCTCCAACTCCTGAACCCTTTGATCAGCTAAGCACAATTCAATCTTCAAGGTTTTAATGCAATCTATGGCTTTCATATAAGCCACATAGTTTCTGGTTAAGCGATGCTCAAAAAGAGCAATATTAGCCCTAATGAAAAATAAATCTTCCTTTAACTGCTTGATTTTATCACGAAGAGCCTGGATTTTCTCTGATGGTTGTTGTATTGTCATCATTTTTCAAATCTTTCAATATATGATAGAGAATACAAAGTGTCTCTTCAATTCCCAAACAACCTATCACTTTGTCATTAAATTTCTTAACCATCTCTCTAGATAATAGTAACAGTTAGTTGTTAAAACAAAAGATAAATAGATGCACATTAAAAACAAGGACACAACCTTGAATGCATCAAGCTAGAATCATGCATTGTCACTATAAAGATTTATCTTCTTGCATGAAATCATTTTGAATATAAATTTCATGTCCTAATATGAAATAATCATAATTTTGATGAATAATATATGAATTGATACACGCTTGAAAGTTGAATATTTACTAAATGTTTATTGTTCTTTATATGAATATGCTTTTTGATGCACTATTTATCATTAATATGAGTCTACTCTTTAGATTGATATAAAATCATCCCATGTAACTATTATGCTATGTTTAAATCCCACCTAGGACCCAGCAAAATATTTTCAGGGAACCAATAATGGGTATGAACTTAGGTGGACAGAAAAGAGAGAGACTTGTATTTTAAGAAAACAAAATGGGGGAGAATTATTTTAATAAACAAAAATAAGGGAAGAATGATGAAAGAATTGCATGATAATGTGTAAGACATGAGAGAAACAAGGGGGAAACAAATTAATATTCAAAGGACTCAACAAACTAGGAGGAGAAGAACATAAAGAAGGATAATTATACTATCTCGAGCGAAATCTTTTTGATTCTGACAAAAAGGGAGAGAGAAACTAAGAGACTTGTGAGAGTGATAGCAAATTATAAAATAAGAAGAGTGATAAAAAGGTATAAAAGGGTTGAACACCATAGAATTATAAAAATCAATTATTCAGGGGGAGATTATAATTTTAATCACACAAGCCTTCAAGTTTTATCATCATCAAAAAGGGTAAGATTGTTCGGATTATGATTTTGATGATAACATAACTTATATAATTAAATTTTTAATAATACATGATTATGATTCTTGATTAATATGCTCAAACTTGATAAAAAAACTTATATAATTAAATTATTAAAATACATGATAATATGCTTGTAACACATGCATAATCATTAATGATTAATTATGCAAGCATACATCTATTATGTCATGATGCGCTTAACCTTAGTTATCATGTTGAAGCATATATTTTGCACTAAGCTTTATTAAAATATCATATTAAGTGCTTGAAAAAAAATGAATGTTATCCTTGATCCATAAAATATGCAAATGATAAGGATAAATATGTTTTGTAAAATGATATATATATATATACTTCAAAGATAACAATATAGTAAGTGTAGAAAATCTCTAAGTGTAAAACTACAATCATCTGTAACAAACTACTACATTTCAAAGGAATTAAACTAGTGAAGGTTATGGAAGAAGAAGAAGAAGAAAGCAAAGGCTTTGAAGATAAGCAACAAGAAAGGTTGCATTGTCTATAAAGATATATAGAGAAAACTTCCACAGACAAATACAATGGAAGAAAACAAGGCTTCGAAGATGTGCTACAATAGCTTGCTTTGTTTGTTGAATCCAAAGAGAACCCATACAGACAAGTGCAATGATAGAAGCAGTTGAAGATGAAGATTAGGGAGCATAAAGTTCTTCGAGAAACTCAAACTATATATACCAACCAGATAAAGTTTGTCTAAGACAAAGTAAGAAGAAGTAATCCCATTAAGCACTTAAACAAATAAAGAAAAAAGGAACAACTGCCCAAACAATCATGGACAAAGTGATGAAAAATTTGTCTGACTAACAAAGTAAGAATAATGGATTCTTCTAAGGATAAAAAGGCAATTTGAATAGACAAAGGAGTGCAACTTCGGCTAAGCCAAGACAGACAAATCAAGATTGAAGATAGTAAGAAGTTGAAGAGACGAACTCAATCTGCTACTCAAAGAATGTAGAACAAATGAGGAACTAGACTTCATCTATTAGATTAAATTTATTTGTTACTTACTATAATTAAAGTGATGGACAAAGTAAAAGCTACACAGTGAGGATAAACGAAGTTGCATAGACAAAGTAGCTACCAGGACAAAGAAACTTCAATGCACAAGCATGTTCATCTACTACTACTATAAACAAACTTATAGATGAAATACAAAGTAATTCGTCAAAGATAAAGTAAAGCAAAGTTGGTCTATCATTTACATAAGATGAATATTATACATTGTCTGATCATCTAGTTGGATTCAATTATAATGGCAACCTCTGTCAAGTATAATTCCTTGATGGACTCATCTACCACCACATTTTTGAGCACTTGCCAGGATTCTTTGGAGAGCTGAAGTGTATTGTATATGCTTAACCTAGCCAGAATTTTATGTAAGTGAGCAACGACATCATACTTTGGCTTATTATGAGCTTAGGATCATCCCTTTCTTTGATACGGAGACAAGGAACTCCATGCATTGACTTTTCATGTATTGGTGCCTTCCCTTTATCCTAGGCTGTATTCTTCCTGGATCATAACACAACTATTATTTTAGATGATTTAGATGCTTCTTATGGAGCATTCTCTTCATTCAACATGATGCTGGTCATGTTGCAGATACCTCCATAGGTTTTAATAGCTCTTGGATTAGCAACTTGAGCAATCTAAGAATTGAAGTAAGTAACTCTTTGGGCAGCGAAAAGGCCTTGCCCAAGGCAATGATGCATTCCCATAATATGCACCCCTCTTCTCACAATATGGGGCAATAAAGGTGAACATTACACCATCTTAAGGCAAAATCATAAACATGTTCCCCTTTGAATGGATGAATTCCTCGCACTTGTCCCTTAGACTCTTGGGAAGTGCATTGGTGGAATCTATGTATGAATGCTTTAGCCAACACCTCCAAAGATCTGAATGACTCTGCTGGCAATGCTATAATCCCTTTTAGTGCATGAATATTATTAGCTAGTGAAAATGGAAAGCTTCTAATTATGTGTGTCTCATTCTAGGACCTCATCTATACCAAAGCTTGATACTAGAACAAGTGTCCAATCATGGCCTTGTAGCCTTCTTTGAATAATTTCATCATGGGTCACCCTAAGTAACGAATTTGCTTAATTTCTAGAACTATTATTAAGATAAGGTCCTTCATGCAGTATAGGTATTCAAGGACCCTTGCAACGTACAATTCTATGAACACTTGCACCTTTGGAGGGTCACCCATTGCCTTCATCTTCTTCTTTCAGTCTTGATCGAAGGCCTTTAGGAAGCTAGATGGCATTCGATGGTGAAAGTAAGTTCTTCTAGTCAAGTAGAGATGGACTTCTTCTACCTCTGGGTGATCAAGTAATTATGGATTGCTCCAAGTAGCCTCCCTCCATTTATGGATATAATTGGTTATCTTCTCACCAAAATACTAGTCTCATTTAATGAAAGACTTCCTGATTCTTTCCTTTCTCTTGGAAAGGAACCGTAACAGGAACATATCTTATAAAGGGACCCTCAAAACCAGTTCTTTGTTACTTCCAAGGAAAGTGAATTCTCAAAGTTATGGTACTTTTTTCCAAGATCTGGATTTCCCCCCTAGTACACATCAATATAGCGGAGGAGGTGCATTATCAGCGAATCACAACCATTCAATAAAGTATACCCTTGGCACCAATGTTCTCTCTAGCAATCACACCTTCCTCGGGAATGTTCTCATTTCATATTTGGCCGGCTTGTGAAAGCTTCGCCTTCACCAATGTTGTAATAAGAAGCCACTAACAGATATTCAAACAGACTATCTTTATCAAGTCATGGATTACTCCCAGTATCCAGGATTGGTATGTTATTCCAAAATGCCGCCAATAATTTTGCAGCTGGCGAAAATGATGGTGATCGCCCCCAAGCATAAAGCTATGGTTACCCTTGATCGAGGTGGTTCTTCTCTTCTTTCTTTTCACCATTTTCTTATAGAAGGATTTGAGCTTCTCAGGCTAGAGGTAATCCCCAATGATGCACGGCTTGAACCATGATGGCCAACAATGAATCCTTTTGGCATATAGGAAAAAATACTTTAGACACTCCTCCCTTTTCCTTTGCTTTGCATGCTTGATTTCGTAGTTTCCTCATTTGCATCTCATCAATGGGACTTTTGATATGTCTTTTGAATTGACAAGAACTCAACTTTCATCATCAAACATGATTTCCTTATGCACTTCTCAACCAGACATTTTACGGAATTGACAACTGAATTCCTATTCCAAAATTGCCATATCAGGAACTTCTTTCATTGATATGTTGTTGGATTTTACTTATGCATCCTTTTTTAGTGTAATGATTCTATTCTTCATGCAATGGTTGATGATCTTCTTTATTACCTTGCACTTAATCGTTAGGTGATTAACACCCCCAATGATAGTGGTAGTATAAGGGATGGTTTATCTTATCTACTTTGGTCGGGAATAATAGTCCCAGGAGCTTTATATTGCCTAATTAGATGAGCCCCAAAAGAATTGGTACCACCTCCTCATCCAAGTAATGGTATTTGGGCTCCAAGATTTTCTATTTGTTTGGCTATCTGTCATTACCACCAGTTTTGATTTCAACGGTGTTGATAGAAATGCTTGATTATCCTTTTTATGGTTCTTTCTTCTTTGGTCTGAAGAAGTTCTCTTTTTGCTATCATCCCGGACTTTACTCTTTCCAGAGAAGGACCTCATTGGCCAATGGCCTAAAGGTAGTTATATTTGTTAGTATAAATGCTTGATTTTGATGATAAACAAAATTTGATTAAAGATTATGTATTAATGGTTATTGTCAAGCATATAGTATGCAAAATCAAGTTACAAGCCTTACAAACAAAAGAACACAGAAAAGAATCAGAATATATTCAAGGCATCAATCTATATGTCAAAATAGATAGGCGGGTCAAAAAAATTCAGTACTAGAGATGAAATGTCGCTAGGGCCAAAGGTCAAGGTGAAAAGAAATCAACCAAGTCCCTATTTATCTATCAAAGTGAAGTTTATCTCAGACAAATGGAAAGTAATGAGCATATAACAAACTTCATCCATCATAAGTAAGCTAGAGATGAATAGCTTACCAAGCCAATGATTGTTCATCAACTCAGACAATTGTAAAAAAATAGGATTCATCTGATTTAAGTAAGCCACAGACAAATAGCTTACTTTATTTGGGTATATGAGAAGCCGTCATCATTTATGCCTCTATAATTCATCTATTACTTGCCATGGAGAAAGTATAAGATAAACTACTGAAAAGATAATTTGTCTGTGCTAATTAGATTTGTCTGTTAATTGCCACAGACAAATTGAATTGTTAGACTTCGCCCAACATTAATGAGGCTCTTTGTAAATTAATGAAATATCAACCATTATAGCATCTCTTCAAACAATACTTATTAGGATTCAGGAAATCGTCTTCCCCAAGGTTGGCATTATAGGCATTATAGTAGACAAGAATTAATTAGAAGACATAATTCAAATGTGCTAATCAGAATGGTCTTTTATCATCAATGACGTTCACCTACCACTAACGGCTGGAATTCAAGGCATTTATAAATGAAACATTAATGGATCAAGAAAAAAGGAAGAGAAGAACAATCAAGAAAAACATTTAACCCCTTCTTGAGAGCAATTACTGAGCTGAGCTAAAAATAGGGTTTGCATGTCATTCCAAGTCTTGACTGACCTGGCTAGTAGCATCAAATACCACTACAATGCATGTTCTTTGAGCAATGAGCCAAACAATCTTTAGCAAAGATTGTGATGAATAGTGTAGTTCCCCATCTTAAGATTGAAGAGGGTGAGATGGTGTCAAGGATTGTCCGTCCCATCAAATGTGTGGAAATCTATCATCTGGAAACCTAACGGGAATGGCTCATTCTCAATCTCCAGAGGATAAGGCCGATGATTTATGTTTAGTACTTGAGAGTACAAGTTTATTTGCCATTAAGCCCTCTAGTCATTCATCATTTCATTAAAGTATGCCATCGGATCCAAGTTCATCTGATATGGTTGTGAATGAACATTTGCACCAAACTATTGTGGCTGAACATTTACACTAAAAAGCTATGCATGAAAATTGATATGAGGTGGTTGCCAAGGTGAGGTAACTAGGGAAGTGAGGTTTAAGCCTTCTACCCCTATAGGGTTTCCTCTTGGTGAATTAAAGATGAATGGTCATACTAGTGTGGCTATTCCCATGAATGGAACGTTGAGAGGATATGCAGCATTGGAAGGCTTGCTAGGATTGGAAGTTTGGTCGGTATTTTCTTATGCTCATAACTCTTGTAACCACTGATTTTTAGCTTCTAGTGACTCCAATCATCTCATCATCTCTTCTACAAGTATAATAACTGCATTTCCCTCACCCATATAAGATGTGATTATTGGGACAGATTAATGACAGTACACTGACTGATGAAGAGATGTAGACTTACGATCCTCTCTCCCAATGTCCTTTAGCAAAGAATGGAATATTGGGGTAGGCACCATAGATCTAGCCATCAACCTCATGAACATTCTCAAGCGAGGTGGGCTTGTTGGTATCAGAGATGAGCCCCCATCAATTGAAATCGTACATATATTAATAGGTTGCATCCTCCTCTTCTAGTTTGTTTTCCTTGGGCTGCCAGAGTCTACCCTTCTTTCACTCTTTTCTACCTTCAATGCCTTTCTCGGCATTAGAAGGGTACCTATTCTATTAATCTCCTTTCTTTGAGAGTAGGAGAGACTTGTTAGAACAATAAATATATTATTTCCAAAGTATTCATCTTAGGATGGTGTTGGGCCATGGAAAATTACAGGTGGCTAACTGGTCGGTGTTGATCAGTTGTCCACCCAACTGACGGCACTGGCAGATATAGCAATGGTGGCAGCAACACGGTGCAGCCCACCAGTGGACGAATAGGGCTGGACGGTATCACCGGCGGAGCAGGCAGCGTCGTCGCCGGCGACCTGGAACGAACCCGCTGACTACGCCGGTAGATCGGGTTGGTGGCAGCAACATGGTACAACCCACTAGTGGACGAACAGAGCTGGACAGTATCTCCGGCGGAGCGGGCAGTGTCGTCGGTGGCGACACGGAACGGACTAGCTGACGACGCCAGCAGATCGGGCTGGTGGCAGCAACACGGTACAGCCCCAACAGTCGACAAACAGAACAGATCACGTTGTTGCCCGGTGGAGACGGCGACGTTGTCGCTAGGGATGAAGGCCAATCACGAACAGATTTGGACAGCGCTGACGGTGGAGCGGACAGTGCCGACAATGAGCGACGTGCATGAAAGCAGGTAGTGCGACATGCCTTGTTCCGTGGCAGCCACAAACAGGGCGTTCGATGGAAGCACCGGCAGCAATGTCGGCGACGGATAGTGTTGCCGACGACAGCATCGGCAGTGACACGGCCTCTGGATGGTGGTGGCGTAGGAGTGAACTGTCGGCAACAACGTCCCACCGTTAGCAGTGATGGAAGCAACGGACGTCAACGGGCATCGGGCATTCGTCCGGCTAGCAGTGATGATCGTGCAACGCGGGAGGGGACCCTAAAAGCAACGGCGCGATGAAAAAAGTTCAATGAACGGAACCGATCAGACATTTGGCCGTCGGCCAGCGAGACCGCATGCCCTTTTGGCGGCCAGCACAAGGGACCCATCCATCATCGACGCCCCACCTCCGACCACCAAACCAGAGAATCGGAGCGGTAAAACCGAGCCTAGTTGTTCGGCCAGGTCTGATCGGCCGTCCGATCAGCTGAAACTGTGGGCGGGGTTTGCAGCGGCGACAACAACATTTACATACTTGCAGCGGACGGCTGCCCTATTCTATGGCAGCCATGAACAGGGCATCCGACCGTGGATGATTACGGCGCCTGACTGGCGGAATGATGGAGGCCGACAGCAATGCGACAAGCAGCAACGTCTCGCCGCCAGCAGGGACGGCGATGATGATGATTGACCAGCGAACGGCGACGGCAATGCCACGAACGGCAACGTCTTACCGCCAGCAGGGACAACGACGACAACGACTGACTAGCAAACGGCGACAGCAACGCGATGAGCGGCAACGTCTCACTGCCGGCAAGGATAGCGACGACGACGACTGACCAGCGGAAGGTGGGCAACACGGTCCGGCCGCCTCTGGCCGCCAAGGACGACAGCACGCAACGAGTCCCGTTCGGCAGCAGACGGATGACGCTGGTGCAGAGAGCAATAGCACCTTACTTCCGTCAGCAGCGACAGCTCACGACGAGGGTGTATGACCACATAGCGGCCGCGTCAGGTGACTGGTCTATCACGCAACGAGCGCGACCATGAACAACAAATCGGCTGGACACAACGCGTCGGTAGCGAGGTTGTTCTGGCATGGTGTGCAAGTCAGGTGAGCTGGCTGGAAGTGCCAACGCATTGCAGAATCGCCGTCGTTGCTGATGTGCCACGGATGCGGGCACCTCTTCGCACATGACCGTGACAATGCACGACCGATGCCAGCGTGCCGAGGAACTGGACAGGAGTGCCAGCATGGCGTGCAGTCAGGTGCTGCCGTTGACATGTCGTCGACGCGGGCACCACCTCATGCCCGACCGACACCGGAGAGAGCCGACCGGGAGCGCCAGCACGGCGCATAGTTGCCCCTGCTATCGATGTGTCGCGAACATAGAGCACCCCCCACAGAAGAACAGCAGCGTGCTAGGAGACCGACCGAGAGTGCCAGCATGGCGCGCAACTGCTGCCGTTGTCAACGTGCCGTGAACAAGGGCACCACATCATGTAGCACACCGGGGGGGTTCTGCGCACCTGATGGCGCGACTGACGCGCCTGCCTGCCGGCTCCGGCGAGCACCATGCTTCGGAAGGGCGCTGTGCACCCGCTAACGTGCCAGACTGTGGAAGCTTTGCCCCTGCTAACGTGGCGCGCGGCTGGGAAGGACGCTGACCTGGTGCGCAGAGGGATCAGTGTCGGATGACGCGTTGTGTGGTAGTGGACTGGTGGTAGCAACGTTTCCTACCAGTGGCAGCAGTAGCTCGTGATGATGATTCGTCAGCCAGGCGATGCCACATTACGGACGGACGACGACGGTGAACCATTAGCAAACATGTTAAACCCTCCAACGTGGCGCGCAGGCAGAATGAGCCGATCGGAAATGCCAGCATGGCACACAAACGCTGCTGCCGCTGACGTGTTGTGGAGCTGGTGACGCATCACGTAACGTGGCCCATAGATTCGGGTGTTCCTCACCTGCGCGTCCATCATTGAGCATGCAAATAAAATTGGCAATGCACACGGGAAGAAAAAGAAAATTAATTCACAATAATTAATTTGTTGTAAACAATCAATGTGAAAATAATAAAATAGAAGGGAGTATTTTCATAAAAGTTAATTGCATGGTACCTATGATAGGCATGTATGCAATTAATTCTATTCGTGGCAATCCATTTTACTAGAATAATTTAAAAAGTTTATTAATTTGGATTGGCCCAAGGAATAAATAAAAAATCTGAAAGGAATTTCCAAAATGCCCCCGTTGGTGGAGCAGGGCATATTTTACAAAGGAATTCCTAGAATGCCCCATGGTGGAGCTGGAATTCCCAAAATGCCCCTGCTGGTGGAGCAGGGCATATTTTATAAAGGAATTCCCAGAATGCCCCCATGGTGGACCTAGAATTCCCAAAATGCCCTTGTTGGTAGAGCAGGGCATATTTTATGAAAGAATTCCCAAAATGCCCCCATTGGTGGAGTAGGGCATATTTTATGAAGGAATTCCTAGAATGCCCCCATGGTGGAGTTCGAATTCCCAGAATGCCCCTATGGTGGAGCTGGAATTCCCGAAATGCCCCCGTTGGTGGAGCTGGGCATATTTTCAAAATTCCCGGAATGCCCCCAT
>JAYJMB010000311.1:0-27103 GCA_036873735.1 Pouteria campechiana
TTTTTGCGCTCAACCACTCCAATTGACTCCTAAATCAAAATATGAGAATAATGAGTATATTTAGGAATCAAATGTGTTCAAAAGATGAAGTATTAGGAGAATAAAATATGACATTTTGCATTCTCATCAACCATCTAAAGCATCTTCTTAAGTTACTCTGAAGCCTAAAATGCTTCTTCTAAGATGGAAACATTTTCTTCTTTTGAAGCTTCTTCTTCCCTCCAAATTCAGAATACTCCCTCTAAAGCCTTAGATCCTCTCTCAGTTTCCTGACCTCAATAGAGTATGGCATAGGCTAAAGAGGGTCTAGGCATGGCCATTAAAGGTGGAGCCATGAGAATGAATAAGTGTGCGCCATGTGATCCTGTCCTGTCTCTCTTCTTTATTTTCTCCCTCCCCCTAAGAGGGTACTCTTGTGTTGACATGCTCATCATTAGAGCTGCATTCATCACTATCATCACCTATTGGAGTGCATTACTCTTCCTCCATTGCTCTATTGTATTTCTCATCCTGTTATATCCTATATTCTACCTCTTGTATTTGAATTCTTTTAAGAAGTGTCTCACCAACCCAATCCTTCTTCAAGGTGGACATGCATATGGTTGACTCTCCTTGAATCGAATCTTAAAAATACACAAAAATCTTAGTAAGCCAATATTCAGTCTCATGCAAGTATACACAATCACAAGTAATATAGATGAGGTGAGTTGAGTATCGTTCCCATGAGGAAGTATGTTATTACACAGTAAGTACCAAACTTAGTTCAAATTAGTATTATTTGATTGAATGAATTATAGTAGATGATATAAGAACTAAATCTAAAAAAATAATGAAGTTACACAAATTGCAAGAGCAAAAGAAGAAGGATCAATGGATAAAATATCTAGGGATTCAACTACACCGAGCAAATCCACTTGTATTAATGAATTGCATTGAGTAAATTATCATTCTTCTTATTATCAATTGACACTAAAGTATCTACCACCCTTTCTCAAGTGCTATGGTAGGTGTGCCTATTGAAGTTACCTATTATGTCTCCATGCAGATCCAAATCAATAAACCCATTAAGCTTAGGCATCAATGTGTAATATAAGCGCTCTCAAGGTCATACTCACATTGACTGCACATGAACAATGGTTATCTCCAGATTTCATTATATATATATATATATTCTTTAATTCAAGATTCTATTCCTAATTCACCTCTCTTGAGTATGAATTCAAAACCTTAGTTCATGCACATGGTAGTTAAGCAAATGCATGCAATAAGTATAGAAAAGAAAAAATAACGAGGAAGAAGATAATCAAATTCAAAAATCAAATATCAGTACTAGCTTCATTTCTAGGATCCATTTAACCCTAGATAAAAGAAATTTAGAACATCATAATTGAATTAAAACTATTGATTCAAAAATAAAAGATGAACTAGAAAGAAAGAAAAACATAATATAAAAGTTGTAGCAGCTTTCTCTGAAGATCTCCTTGCAAAAGTTCTTCTGCTCATCCAACTCTCTCTAAAAACTCTCCTTGGATGTCCTTAAATAACCCAAGCAATAGGGTTTTATTAGAACTCCTCCGCTATGCATAGAGATCCTCTTCTAATAATAATTCATATTTTCCTATGAAAATATAGCTTCCAAAATATTGCATTGCATAAAATAGAAGTTCTCCAAAATAAGTTGCTCGACATCATGGGTTTGAGACACATGTGCTTGAAAATTAGCTTCCAATAATAAAATTGAACTTATAAACTTTAAAAATAATCTATAACTTCTAAAATGCATAAGTGATACACTTCTAATTGCTATTTGCAATTTCAACCCTTTAAACATTCTAAAATCTTCAATTTTTCTTTTGAAAATTACTGCTAAAAAAATCCTTCTGAGCTTTAGAAATTTTCTGTCTTGTTAAGCTACTTCAAAATTTCAAATTTTCAAAATTTCATTGCTTCAGAAGTTCTTCTAATGGAGCTTAGAATTTCTAAAGATCGAGCTTTGAAAACCCTTAAGAATATTGTCACACTTCTGAGATTAATACTTCACAATTTCATAAGTTCTGTTGCACTTCTAAGAATCTTTGTCACACTTTTGAAGTTATTTTTGAATCCTTCAGAAATTCTATTTGCAATTCTAAGAATGTTAGAGCCACTTATATTGCGCTTTTGAGAACTTCTGCACTTCTCAAAACATTCACGTCGCACTTCTGAGAATGCTAAAAACTACCCAGAACTTCTTCTAACATTCTTCAAAACCTATTTTAGTAAGTTTTTAGAAACCTTTATTGCATTTCTGAGAACTTTAGAATCCACTTAGCACTTCTTCTGCAAGCCTCAGAACCTAGCTCAGAAAACTCTTCTAACTTACTTTTGTGAGCCTCGGAACTCACAACTTCTAAACTCCATTCAGAACCAATTCCTAATATCCAAACCCCTTTAGAGATTCTAACACACTTTTGAAGAGTAGGCTACTTAAGAAATTCTAAGATTGCCAATTTTAACCACACTAGAAGCTCTTCAGAACTTCTAACACACTACTGATGATTAAACTACTTCAAAAATTTTGAGTTTTGACAATTTTAGCCACATCAGGATTCCTTCAGAACTTCTGATGATGGCTAACTCATTCAAAACTTTTGATGACTACAAAATCCTCCAAAACTTTTGATGGTTTTGAGATTCTAAGATTGATAATTTACTTCTTTAGAAGTTCAGATGTTAATATTCACTACTTAGAACTTTACTGTTTTACTAGGTCAAAAGTTCTTACATTAATATGAGTAGAAGTTCTGACATTATGATAGTGCAACCAGGTAAAATTGTCGTGGCATTGAATTCTCTAAGAAATGCTTTTTTTTTTATGTCGAGGCATCAGATTTTCTATTTGCCAAGTACCCAATGAACATTTCAAATGTTTTGATGCTCAATTTCTTCAACTCATCTTTTTCACTTTTATCTAAATTTGACTCAATGTAATGCCTTTTGCACATTTTCAATAGTTTTACACTTAAAACAAAAACTAACTCCATTAGGTACAATATTTAAACAAAACCAATGAACTTACACCAATTGAGGTTTTAAAATATGTGAATTTAGGTATTGAAACATAATAAAATATGAGCTTCTCAAATATCCCAAACTTAGCTTTGGATCATTCTGAGTAAATAGTAATCAAACTTATGAAATAGTTTGGATAGTCTCTCTCAATCAATCAATAACATGTGAGATAACTTGCACATATACACATATCTTAGAAATTATTTAAGACACTTGCCATGTAATCTCATGAAACTCATGCATTTTCAATCCCTTCAGTATCAGACAACATTTGCCTCAGCCAGATTCAGACAAATCATTACATGGATAAGTCAAATAAGTTCCCAATATATAACATCTGTATGCAACAAAAGACGAATTAAGGTTGAAGAAGCAAGAGATAAAATGGAACTAAACTCAAACAAATGTAGAGCTAAAATGAAGTCCAACTAACCATGCATTTGTCTCTCACATAGAGTCTATCTCAACTAAAAAGAGAACAAGGAACTCAACTACAACTTACTACAAATGAAGTAGAAGACAAAGTCAAAGTGACACAATGGCCATAGATGAATAGCTTACTTTGTCTGCGTATATGTGAAGCCATCTTGGTCTACAATTTATCTGTTATTTGCAATAGACAAACCATCAGATGAACTGCTAGAACGATATCATCTACACCTACCAAATTCATTTATAGCTCCGTACAGACAAATCAATAGACAAGGTTGATTGGTCTATTGTGAAGAAACCTTGTCCACACTATCAAGAGTTGTTTGTAACTTACTACAGACAAACTAACAAATAAAGCTACTTTGTTTAGTGAATAGTAAGAAAAAAACTTCATCTTTGCCTCTACAATTTGTCTATTACTTGTCACAGACAAATTTAAAGAAGAAGTAAAAGTGTTGCAATGGACTAAGGAAAATTTTCAAAGACAAAGTTGTTTATTATATCTTATGGGTTTACTCAGAGCCAATTTGTTTGTTACTTACAAGAGACAAACTGGACTTCATTAGACAAAGTCCTCAAACAAATTATGGCTGAATTACTAGGTCATACTAGCTGCTTCACTTCCAATTTTAACATCTCTTAGCTATACTTATTCTAAAAAGTGATTGTGTATGTAGTGATTTGTGCAATGTGAGAATAAAAAATTATAAGCAAAGTAACACAATCAAGCAGATAGCACACATAATAATTTTTATAGTGGTTTGGAAACCCCATGCCTAAATCTACTCTTCCAAGGGCACACACTCATTGTGCCTTGGGTTCCATTTTATCTCATTTAATAGAAATACAAAAGTTCTCCCAGCACTTTTCTAGATTCCAGCTCCAGAGGTCATGAACAGTGTTCCCAACACTCTTTTGGATTCTAGCTCCAGGGGGCATGAATAGTATTCCTAACACTCTTTTGGATTCTAGCTCTAGGTATATAAAAATAGTGTTCTCAACAATCTTGTAGTTTTACGAACTCACTAGGAAACTCACTGGTTTCTAAGATCACTAGCAAACTTATTGGTTTTCCAAAGCTCACCAATAACTCATATAATGTGGATTTCTTGAGCTCACCACCAACTCACATAGTTGATTAATAGTAGCCATATTGCACATTACATTGTCAATTTTTCTAGGCTGATTTGTATATATTTTGAGCACATATAAATGATATCTCATTGAAGCTCTACTCAAGATTTATGATTAAGATAGAAATTTTAGGTTCATTATCTATCAACGTAATGGAGATTAATTATTTAGGAGGAAGATTGATTGAGATATATTACTTTTTTAAGCTCCATTCTAATTTTTCTCTCAACTTCCTCAACCTTCTTCATTGACACTGAACTATCTTTATATTGCTTCAAAAATTTCTGTCTGTTGGTGTTAATTGGCTTTCTTTTAAAAATTGAAGATTGTTCTAATTTCTCCCATTTAAAAATTATCTTCTTAAGAAACTCATTTGTAGCTGGAAAACCTATAGCGCCATTCTAGAAGAAGATGCCTTTCTAATTTTAGCAGATACTAGATAAAGACTTTTCTGCATGATTAACTCTTTCATTATTTTGGAAAGCTACCATTAAGCCTAAAGGGACACAGCCTCTAAAAGTTACAACCTTTATTAAAGTGCAGACTCCTTTCCTTTGAATTTCTTTCCATCTTCAGTAAGCTTGATTTGTCTGGTATGCTTAATAAAATATGCTTCGAATAAAATCTTGACCAGAGAGTGTAGTCAAGGATGTATAGTATAGGTGGCTTCTACTCTTCATGATATGCCATATTTTATCTGAGATCTTTATCTATTCATGTTTGGCATTTGTCTCTTGTAAGTAATAGACAAAGTAGCTATAAGCAGATCCAAATAATAGACAACTTAGTCTATGTAATTTTGTCAGAGACCACTGTAACATTTTACTTCATCTTCTAGTTTATCTATTGTAAGTAATAGATGAATTACAGAAGTGTAGACAAAGTCTTCTTCTTTACTGCTCATTAGATAACGTTCTCTTTGCAAATATAGTTTCCTTCATTAGGCGAAGTAGCTTTGTTTGTTGTAAGTAGTAGGTAATCTTTGTGGTGCAAACAAAGCTTCTTCATAGCAGACAAAGTTTTCTTTTCATCAGTCAAAGTGGATTTGTCAATTGTAAGTAGCAAACGGCTCTTCTTGGCAAACAAATATTTCCTTGATGGATGAAATGACTTTGTCTGTTGTTTGTTTGTTGAAATCTGTAGCCAAAATTGCAAGCCACAGACAAAGTCTTCCAAATGGTTCATCTGTTGGTTTGTCTATCATAAGTGATAGACGAAGTTGTGGTGTGCAGACGAATCCTCTTTTTAGTAACAAACAAATTATTTGAGGCATAGACAACTTGTTTCTTTAGTGGTTGTCTAATGGTTTATCTATTGCATGTGATAGACAACTTTTACATATAAAGACAATAGACAAAGTTGTCCTTCTGTAACTGCTGTACCGCTTCTATGTCATCTTCTATGTTTTCTGTAGAAGATTGCAAATAGATTCCATGTTCTTCTTTGATTTTAGATAGACTTTATATGAGAGACAAATGCTTGAATAATTTGACTCTAGTTTGGCTCTTCATTTGTCTGAGTTTAGCTTTATTTCATCTCTGCTTCTCCAAACTAAATTCGTCTTTGTGTTACAGACAAGTGTTGATTATAAGCAATTTATCTGACTTATCCATGGAATGATTTGTTTGAATCCTTCTTGGATAGATGCTCTCAGATATTAACTTTAGCTATAGAATATTTATCTAATCACTATTGAGGCTTGAACTTCATAGCGACAAATTTACTTAATGGCTTCTTTTCAATGTTTTAGTGTAATTCTTTTTGAGCATTCTTGTATTCTTTACGCCAGTGGATTGTGCTTGCTAATTTATTCTCTATGTATGTTGTCCACTCCATTTGAGTTGTTTCCCTATATGCCCATATCTATTTCTGTGATGCTTGGGAATACAATTATTAGTACCACACATGTTCACTCATATATTGTTGCTCATCATCAAAACTTGGTTATTTGCCATATGCATTATTTGATTTAGTAGTGGCATCAATTTGTACAAGTTAATTACTAATTTCTATTTCTGCAAGGAAGGAGCTTGTTGTTTGTATATAATAAGTTTAGCATGTAAGAAAGATTTGTTAAAAGTGCAAGAGTTTATTGGTGATTTCTGAAAAACTAACTTGTGTTTACTGAAACACGTGTTAGTGTAACCTGAATGTAGTAATTGAAACTAACTCAAACAAGGGGAGTAGGAACCCTACTTGGGCTTAACCACTATAAAACAAAGTGTCTCCCATGCTATTGGAATTCTAATCATTTTTTTACACAAAAATATGTATTAGGCCAAACTATTTGAGAAGCTCCATTCACATCTCCCCCCCTCCCCCCCCTTCCTCTCTTGAGCTACCTTAAGTAAGGGATTAACAAAATAATGAGTGGTGGACATTTGGGGAATTCATTTTGGTCTCTAGCTTAATCTAGTGTCATTTTCTAGTAATCTCCTTCCATGGCAATTATATACTTTATGTCCAACCTTGCTGCAGAAATGACACTTGTATATAGTTTTGTTTGGTTCTTGGTTTGGGTTAGATGAATATGAGTTTGGTTTCCTCACCCATGAATGGCCAACAAATCTTTAGATTTGGCAAAAATTGCCCCTCTCCTGTGTAATGTTCATTCCTTTGGTCCATCCTCTAAAATTTGTTGTTCATATGGTTATTCACCACTAGATTCCTCACATCCAAGTCCTCTTTTATTACTTAGTTTAGTTATTCTCAAAAATGTTTGTGATTGACTCTCCATGGTTAGAAATTTATTCTGTACACTTTTTAATATTTCAATTTCTTTCTTCAAGTGGTCCACTTCCTTTTGAAGTGATAAATTATGTTTAGCCAATTTTTCATTTATTTTAATTATTTCATCAAAATGTCTCTTCTTTTAACTAATTTTTTGAGCAAGTGATTCAAACTTATTAAAAAAAAGAATCATAAGATTGTTGCAATTCCTCAAGCACATCACATTTACTACATGACCTAGTAAAGCTAGAGGAATATGAAGTGTATGAATCGTAAGAATTTACCTCGGTTTCAACAATGTTACTTCACTTCTCCACTTGATCTTCTACTGTTGTTGGAATTGAGATATCACTTTCCATTTGTGCCCTACTATAGATTCTAGCAACATTGTTATTCTCTTGCTTCCTCTCTTCACCAGATCTTGTTCACGATGAACCATCCTCATTCACATACATTCAACATGCTTTGTTTTTGGATGATTTTCTAAAGTTCCATTCCTTCTTTCCTTTTTCTATGTTATCATTTTTCTTCTTATAGTCCACTTTGTCTTGGTGTGAATGTTCAGCTTGCATATGTCTAATACCTCTACATTTTTTGCATTGAGTCATTTTTCTCTTCCTTTCTCTTTTCTTTTTGTCATCCAACCGTGATTGTCTTCTTGAGGTGTTTCCTCAATTACTCCTTATGAACTTCTTAAACTTTCTTATGAGTAGTGTGACTTCTTCATCAATTTAAGAAGTGGATTCACTACTACTCTAATGTGTTGCTTTCAAGGCCATGGCCCTTTTTGCTTGCTAGATTCCTCTTTATTATTTGTGACTAGCTCATGTGACATAACTAAGCGAATCAAATCATTAACCTTTAGCTTATATAAGTCCTTTATTTCTTTGATGATTATAATCTTTTGATTCCATGATTCTAGTAACACTCGAAGGATTTTCATCTAGCTCATTTAAGTCCTTTGCTTCTTCGATGGCCTTAATATTTTGATTCCATGATTCTAGAGTACTTGAAGGATTTTCATCTGCTATTCACAATTAGAAATTTCATTTTCCAAACCTTTGAGTGCATTAGTAATTTTGGAAATTCTTTCATACATCTCAAAGATCCTTTTACCTTCCTTCATTCTAAAGTTTTCTAATTCTCCAATGAGAATATTCCTCTTGGTCTCCTTACTTAAGAAGAGCCCTCATAGATAGAAATAGGCATATCCCATATGAGAGCCTTCATAGATGGAAATAAGCTTATCCCATATCTCTTTGTCTACAGTGCATGATAAAACTTTATCAAACTCTGCCTGAAGGATACAAAATAATGAGTTCATTGCCTTGGCATTATTTTGCATACTAGGGGTATCTTCCTTTGTCCATGCACTAATACTAGTTTTAAGGAGTGTTGCTCCCACTTCAATGGCCTTCCATGATTCCATATCACTAGCCATGATAAATTGCTTCAACCTCAACTTCTAGTATGTGAAGTTAATTTTAGATAGGGGCAGCTAGGTAAATGATTGTCCCTTAGCAAATACATGGGATGAAGATAATCGGTTAGCCATTTGAATCTCTACAAATATTCATGATGTCTACTATGATAATAGTTATTGGTCACTTTGCTAGACTTAACCTAATAGGGGAGGGGTGAATTGGGTTAATGGAAACTTCTTCACAAACCCTTAGTTAATTAATTTTTCTTGTTTCAAATGATTTTCTTAAGATAATAGTAATGAACAATTATAAGTGAATAGTTAAAACAAACACAATAACTAGCATGGTGTATAATGGTTTGGGACAACCTCTCTATTCTACTCTTTGAAGTACACACCTCTTGTGTCTTGGGTTTGCACTAGATCAATCACAAAACAACTCAGTTCTAATGCAATATTCTAGATTCTTGCTATAGGGGGCGTAAATACAACTTGACAAGATGATTATGAGATATAGCTCCAATAATCCAACTTGTTCTTTTTGTGCTTTGTCTCCAATAATAATCCAAGCTAATATACCAAATAAGAAAGAAAAGATTTACACTTTGATGTGTTTCTTGATAATGCGGGAGAAAAGCTTTAATATGAATTGAATACTCTCTTGAAGACTCAAAAGCCACCCTTTAGTTGTTGAGTGCTTTTATCACCAAATTTTTGAAGGTTGAAAGCTTTGAAGGGTTGAATATTATAACACCTGCAGTCTTAAAATTTTGGGCTTTAGTATTAGTACGAATGGAAATGAATTGAAATATACTTATACAAGCTAAAGCATACATGAATGATTACATGGATTGATTCTTAGTTATTTAAGACAATTTTGCTATGGTCTTATGCCATTATTTACGGGGAAAATATTTTTTATACATTAGATGTTAATATTATGTGAAAAAAATCATGACAAAAATGTATAAGAAATAAAGAACCAAAGTGGAGAAGAAATAACCTAAAAGGGCGGATGAGAAATAAGGAGTGAATCTGGTGTCCTAGCTCCAAATTTGTTGTCACAGCACTACTTCAAAAGAGCACCTAGGGGCGGCTTCCAGCAGATTTGGTGCCTCGGTTAGTTATTTAAGATGAGAACCCAAATTTTGATAGCCCGTTCCATTTTCTTTCTCCCCCGTTCTATTTTTCCTACTCCCCATGCTGAAATCCTAAGTCCTTAGACCCCTTTTAGTGTGATTTTGCTAGGGAAAATCCTAAGTTAAGCGTTCAATCCTTCAATTATGCTCCCAAAACTCAAATCCCAACTTGTTGAGCAGTGGAAGAAGAGTAAAATTTCTTATTGCTGAAAAAGGTGGAGAACTCTTGGAGATTTGGAGTTGAATCCTTGTGTTAGGAAGGAAGATACTCGTGAATGACAAGGTAAACCCCTTCTTCCCATTCAAATTATTGATTTGGCATTATTAAGGTTTTGTGAATAGGGAATTTTGAAGAAGATGATAGGGTTTTGTCATTAAAATCATGAGGGAAATGATTAATTCATGCTTAATGATGTTTTGAACCTAATTGGGCATGAGAAATTATGAGTTATGCATGATTAGTTTTTGAGAAATTTGTCAACAGTGACTTCAGGAAAATGTTAACGAATTACTATAAGATTCATGGGGAAAATGAGTACTTATATACATATAATTGATTTGGAACTTGTTTGAGAAGGAGGAATTTGAGTTTGGGCTAGGGACCTCATTAGACGTTAATGAGGATTTTGTATATATTATGTTTAAGCAGCAAATTGAATTCATTAACATCTTCATTGAAATTAATTACATGCTAATGATGTTAGATAAAGAATGATGTGAGTTACTGTTTTATTAGTTCAATCATGAAGTTATTGGGTTGTGTATTGTATTGTTAATTATGCTAAATTGCTATTGTCCCTTTTGGAGGTTTCTTGTAGAGAAATTGATTGCCTTAGTAAGATACTATGGCTTAAAGGAAGCATTTGAAGTGTATAAGGAAATACCAAATTCATGTAAAAGATGTGGAATTCACATGTATATAAGTTTCAATGGAGTACGTAAGATGCTTGATGATATAATTCAGTAAGAAATAGAGTATGGTAAGCGATGTCATTGCAAGTATAAATGGGCCATTTATAAATAATAAACCAAGTACCTGATGTGGTGGATGTAGGATATTGATTGCTACATGGGGAATTGCTATGTGGACTTGAATTGCTTTAATTAAGACCACTTAAGTATTAAATAAAATTGTACTATGTGTTATGTACGTAGGGTCAACGACAATGGTTGGATGGAAAGCTATGGAACCCAAGAAGTTTTGAAATGAAATGAAGGATAAGGTAAGTAGTCTCTTTCTTAATTAAATTTGGATTAAATGTACAAACAAATTGGGAACAATTGTTATCCCATTCATTTACATCCAGGCATGTATGTTTTGGATGGGGAATATGAATACCCCATGATTATTTTCTTGTGGGTATAGATGAATCTTTATCTTGTAGAAATGTGAACCATTCCATGAATTAGTAATGACTAGTATTACTTAGATCTGGTGAAATTGTATGGATTGGGATAGTGAGTATCCCTTCAGTAATTGGATGAGAATAGGGATTATTCCATAATTGATAAGATTAATTCGTTACTTTGAATTCCATTAGGAATTATGAATTAAGTTGAAAATGATTGAGTGGAAAAGATTGAATTAAATGACATGACATATTTCTTATATTGTAGTGTTGAGTACAATGATATATGTTCTGTATTGAATATGATACCTTATGATTATTGAGTATATTTTTATTTTACCATGCTTATTTACTGAGTTGTCCAAACTCATGCCTTCTTATCTATTTTTTTAGTTGACAAGTTAGGTAAAGAATTTCAACTGTGGGTTGGAGCTTATGAGCAAGGCTTGAAGAGGTTTTCTAGTGGTAATTGTGTATTTATATAATTATAATTAAATGATTACTATTGATGTCCAAAGGAGATGTATTGGCATGTCATAATAGTTTATGTATAATGTTGTAATTATAAGTAGATCTGTATGATGATTCCCCTATGGTGTATTGCCATCATGATAGATTTTGATCATAGGCAATTGTGGGAGTGGGTGTGAGTTTATGGTTAACGTAATTGTATTATAATTATGATTTAAATATGGATATTAGGAATTTATTTAATCACTATATATCAAGTTTAAACCCATAAAATTCAAGGCAGACTCTGCTAGATTTTTAGCAGAATTGTCCCCAGAATTGAGGAAAGTGTGGGTTAATAATGAAGGGTATAGGACTAGCATGGGGCGTAATAAAATGGAATCTTAGCACTCCCACCATAAAAGTAAGGAAATTATGGTGAAATTATAGGGAAAGTTTGAGCATAATAACTTCTCTTGTAAATGATCTAACTTCTTCTCTTTGTGTACACAATACTTCATTTATAGCTCTTCTTAATTTTTCGGCCATTGGTGGTAGTTGGGGTGCATTTAATGCACTTGAACATAAAAATTTTCAATTGTTGCAATCATCAAGTGATTATAGGTAATTGCACCTTACAGGTGAATGCACAGGCAGCTCCAATTAGACTTTGGTCTTTTATGGTTAAAACCATCCAGGCTATCTTATTGAAATGTGATAAGTGAATCCCAGGTAGCTGGGGTAATTGGCTGCACTTCACAAGCAATTGCTCATGATGCCTTCGATGGGACTCCCAACTTCATAATCATTTTAGACTTTAGGCTACCATGGGATAAATAGTGGTGCCTTACATTCAATTATGCTCCAAGGCGGTTCCAAAGTGCCTTCGAATTAGCTTCAAATGTATGTGTTCCATAATATAGGTAATTGGAGCCTACCAAGAGGCTGCTAGGTAGCTTAGCCTATTCAATTGTGATGCCACAAGCGATTATGGCATGTGACTGCCATTTGTTTGCCTAGGTTCAGTGACACGGTGACTTGCTGGAACCCTATAGGCAGATCTTGTAGAAGACTGGCAATTGGTTGTGACTACAAGATAATGTGTCAAGAATCTATATTTCAACATAATTATAGTTTTGTTAATCATCAAAATATGACAATCTATGTTTAATGGAAGTTGGAGCATTATAGATTTTATTTTCACTACCTAAAAGTTAATATATATATATAACTAATTCTTCTAAAAATACATTTGTGGAACTAGTTCATGTAGAGCTAACCAAGTTGATTTTATAAAACCCATTCCATTCATGGTAGTTGTGTTTATTCATTTATTCATTATGCTTAAAATCATTTCAATCAAAAAATATGTGGGACATATAAAAAAGTAAGAATTTGAATCAATTTATATCCACTATAAAACAAATTAAAAGTTAGGGGACTACATAATTATTTTATAAAAATAATTATCATCTTTTAGTATAAACATATTTTATTAAACACCATAAATAAGATGAATTTTATAAAATCATCTTGGTAGACACTACATAAACTGCTTTCAAAAGATTTGTTTTAAGGAACTAGTTCTAAGTGTGAGTGATCCTTGTACCATGTACTCGCTACATAAGCATTTGGATTAAACTTATTAGTCAGATAAGTCTTGCAATTCATGAAAGGAAAATGTAGAAAGAGTTACAATCCACATAAGTAAACTATCAAGCTTCCATATAGTGAGTACATGATATACCTAGAGACATTACCTAAATTCTAATATATATCTATATATGTATGTGTGTATAGTAGAGTGTTTTATGGTATTGACATATCAAATTATTTTAGTGGTGTTGTTGAGTCTAACCATCTTTAATTAGCTTGATTTTGATGATGAGCAAACATGTGAGTGAAAAGTTAAGGTACTAATAATTTACATTCCTAAGTGATGCAAAAATAAATTAATAATTCAAGTAAATTACACCTAGGAAGCAACTTTAGAGTGATGGACCACGTAAACAAGATTACATCAAGTTGAAATCTACTACACTCAAGACTTTAGAGGAAGAATAACCAGCAAATGCTTTAAGAAAGATAATTTTGAACTTAGAAAAGGATCTCAAATGCACTGAAACACTTTTGAAATCAAGTGAAAAAGTTGAAAAGATATAGAAGGTCTAAAAGTTAGTCTGAAGACACACAAGCTAAGTCTAAAAGCATTAGATTGACTTCAAAAGATGCTTTAGATGGTGGACATGAGCTTTAAAGGTGAACTTCAAGTCATAGGATCTCAGAGGTTAAGTTCAGAAGATGTTGAATTTGTCAGAAGGTCTAAAAGTTTCAGAACAACTTCGGGGGAAGATTTTCATGATTCAGAGGTCAAAAAGATCAATCAGAGTTCATTCAGAAGTAAGGAAGCCTCTTCAAAGGATGCTTCAGATGATGAACACAGGCTTTAGAAGAGAAAATATAGTCATTGGAAATGTTAGTTGTTAGAAGGAATTTTAGAACTTGAAAGACTATAGATTATTTGAAGTGCATCGCTGCAACAAAGTTCAAACCAAGTCAAAGTTTAGAAGGTTTGAAAGAGAGTTTTAGAAGCTCTAAAATTTAATGCAACAGCGATAATTGATAAGTCTCCCGACCTTTAGATGATCTAAAGTTTAACCTCAAAGGATCTGAAGCACGATTATAAGGCAGATTACATTGAGTGAAGAAAATGTAATTTAATGGTTGGAAAATTGCAAGAAGTAATCATTAATGATTAAAAGCACTTCCAAGAGTATAAAAAAAGGATTCAAATTAATGGAAAAGTTAGTTAATCAAATTAAAAATGAGCATTTACCAGCCATTCAAGTTTTCTTCCAAAGTTTCAACTCCATCTACACTGAACTCTAAATGACGCATTCAAAGCTTCATCCTCAACACATTTAAGGAGTTTGAAATCTGTGATTTTAAGTTTTATATTACTCACCATTCTGTCTTAAATTTTGTACAAACTACCAAAGTATGAGGCACTTATTTTTGTACAATCTATCATTATTTTATACTTATGCCAGCAAGGGGCTTGCAGTATGTTAACATTTGTTTAGGTTAATTTCAGCAAGTAAGAAAGATTTGCTATAAGTGTAAGAGTTGTTGGTGAGCTAAGAAAGCCAAAGTTTATTTGATCAGTGTATTAATCAAGGTGTTAGTGGAACTTGACTGTAGTAAGAGACACTAACTCAAAGAAGTTGATAGGAACCCAAGTTGGGCTAAACTACTATAAAGACCAATGTTTAAGTGTGCTATATGATTCTTTTCATTTTATTTCAGCGTAATTCTTTTAATTTGGCCAAATTTTTTAGAAACTCAATTCACCCCTCACCCCCCTTCCCCACCTTTTAAGCTACCATAAGTAAGGAAGCAATAGTTAGTATTAGAGTAAGCTTCACTAGTTACCCTTGATTACTTGAAAATTTGACTTGTGAAGTGATCCCAAATAGGGTCAATTATTTCCACAACACACCAGCAGAGGGACAATCAACATCTAAACCCCCGTTCTTTGATGGATCAAATTATAGGTACTAAAAAAGAGGATGCAAAATTTCATGATAGCCACAAATCACCACTTATGGATTATAATAAAAAATGTAAGGGTTGTCCTCAATACTGAAGACATATACACTTCTAAGGATATACAAGCTGTAGAACATGATGCAAAAGGAAAGAATTCCTTCTACTGTGTACATTACCCATCTGAATTTGAGAATATTTCCTCCTGTGATTCTACCAAGGAAATCTGGGACAAGTTACAAGTTGCACATGCAGGTACTAATCAAGGAAAAGAGATTAAGATTAACCTACTAGTGTAGGAATACGAGTCCTTCATCATGAAAGAATCAAAGATAAATTTTAAATGTTTGGAAGATTTCAGAAGACCACAAATGGGCTAAAGAATTTGGGAGAAAAATATGAAGAGCACAAGCTAGTAAAGAAAATATTAAGGTCTCTACCCAGGCATTGGATGCCTAAGTTTACACCAATCTAAGAAGCCAAGTGTAACACCCCGCCCACAGTACATTTCACCATCCTCTTATAATTTTTCTATTTTTGAGAAAAATTTTTGCCAAAAATTCAACAAAGTTTGCCCTGAATTATATTATGAATCTAAACCTAGCATACATTAATCATATATAATGAAATATTGGTAATTACAAATTTCTAATATAAACCAAAACACACACCCATACCCATAATTATTTGCCCAAGATTGGAAACAATCATGATGAGAATTTACTTTCTTGGAATAATATAATTCGGATTACAATAATTGTATTCAAAAGATTTCACATAATGTATAACCAAATATACTACAAGCGGTATGAGAAATCGGTTGCGGGTATTTTTTGTAAAACCAAAATTTATTATCCATCGGCAGGCGATACCACAGGCGGCTACAGTATCGACTGTGGTTCCAGGCGGCATGTGCAGGCTATAAGTCATTGCGCTTACAGGGCAGGCGACTATGGATGAGGTGGTGGCTATAGTAATTTTGATTCTATTTAAGGCCATAACCCTTTCTTTTCCTATTTGTTTTCTTCTCCTTCCACACCTTAACCCATACTTTCTATACTCTATTTTATGTTATTTTAGCTAAACGAAATCATTGTTTAAGTGTATAATCCATCATTCATACACTTAAATCTAAACCATAGCGTATTTGAGCAATAGAAAGGGAGACAAAACCCTGTTGACTACGATCTATGATGGGTTCTTGAGGATTGGAGGCCAGAATCATGATCTATGATGGAAGTGATACATAAATGATATGGTAAGTTAGTGTTTCCTCATTTAATTTGTGTTCTATGTATGATTAGGATTTTGAAAAATCCGTGAACAATAGTTCTTGAGGAAAATGGGGAAATTGATATGAATGGTAGTGTAAATAATGGAGGAAATGTTCAATGGGCTAATTAACATGATTTTGGAATTGACTTGGACATGGGAAAGGATGATTTATGTTTTGTTAGGTTTTGCATAATTGGTGAATAGTAATTTTTCCCAAATTGTATAAATTATGTGGAATAATCATGGGTGTAATGTATAATTTTTTGATTATTCTGTTTTATGACTTTTTAGAAAGTGAGAAATCAGATTTTTTACTATAAACTAATTGGGGTAAAAGGGGGTTTTTCCATATGGGCTATGTGAGCCTTGAATTGGTTGAATTAAAAACGTAATTGAGTATGCTAAATCTATTTAACTATTAAACATGTTACATACAATATGTATGTTGTGTATTAAACATGATTGCAGGAGGTTAATGAGATCTAGAGATTAATTAACTTGTGATGGAGGTTAGAAGTTATTGTGTGTGATTGAAAATGAAATCCATTTAGTATGTTTTAATATATGTTATATTTTTAATGAATTGTTTCTACATGAAACATAGTTAGGTCGAAGACTATTATACCTGTGACATATGTAGGGTAAACTGAACATAAATGAGAAGCTATAGAAATTATGGAGTTATGGAGTTCAAGAAGTTTTATGAGACATGTTCATAAGGTAAGTAGGCTTCTTTTCTGATTGAATGGATGCATGGATGGGGATAATGAACATCCCATGCTTTGTATACGGGCATGTATGAATGGATGGGGATAGTGAATATCCTATGTTTTCTAAAACTTGATGTTTATTAGGCTTTGTGATTACATGAACGTTAGGCATAGCAAGTATCCCTTGGATTGAAATAAATGGTATTTCTTTTATGATATGAACATGTGATCGCTGGGGATAGAAAGTATCTCACGTCTTTGTATTTAGATATCTATATGAGGGGGTTAACAAATACCCCAAGTTTATGTTGGATAAATGCTTTGATAGGGATAAAGACTATCCTAATTGTATATGTGTGAATTGATGATGAATAGGGATAAGGATTATCCCATGATTATCTATTTTGTTGTATACGTAAAACTATATTGATGGAATGAGAAACATTCCATGATTAGCACTTGACATAAGTGTGATATGAGGTTATAACTGAATGGCATGGTTACAATTTGTTAATTTGGATGTGATAATAAGATAAGGTGAAAAAAAGGCACATTTATGACAAGTGAACGCCCAAAGTGGCCTAGACTTAATATGATGTGCTTGGATGACACAGCTATAATAGGACTTGATACGCTTGAATGGCGTAGAGCAGTGTGTTGGGAAATTGAGGACTTGGACCTCATAGTATGATTACATTGCTATGTTATTATCCATGTTCTGGTTCCGAATATGTTATTTCTTTTGATTATTATTTTCTATTGTACTTGCCTACTTATTGAGTTGCCCAGACTCATGCCTTTTTATGCTTATATTTTTAGCTGGTAGGTTAGGTAAAGAATTCTAACTATGGGTTAAAACTGGTGAGTGAGATTTGGGGACATTTTCTTTGCAATACAATGAGAAGGAATTGTAAGCTATAATGTATTATATTTTATCATGATTAAGATTTTACATGATGTATAATTAAATGTCAGGCATGTTTTAGTGAATCGCTATATTATTGTGATTATTATATATAGGTTTAAGGGCAAAAAATTTTCCTTAAAATTAGAGAAATGGTGGGGAATTGGTAAAATGAATAGGCCTAGGGGCAGGGCATTACAGAATGGCAACCATGGTTTTGGGCATTTGTGGGTATGTGTGATTGTGGTATACAGGTTCAAGAGGGTAAGTTCAGGGGAGGCTCTGGCCATGGGTCCTCCTGTTACTACGTTAGTAGCGCCTTTGAAAGGTGGGGCATTGCACCAAGTACCTAATGAGATGATGTCAAACCAAACCTCCTTTATGTACTTTGATGTTGATGACAATATAATTAACCAGTTAAGTTTTGATGACGAGCAAAATCACATGAGTGAATAGTTAAACTACTATTTGTTATTTTCCTAAGTATGCAGTAGTAGACAATGTAATTAGGAAAATAACTTGAATGAAGTGGACAATGCATATCGGATAAAATCAAAGACAAGATCTACCTTATATCAGGAAGAAATTGTAAATGCTCAAAGACATATGATCCAAGCATCTAAGTCAAAATCCACTATTAAGGACATGCTTGGCATCATTCGTGTGCTTCAAGTCACTATGGACACCTTCGCAAATGCTATTGAAGCAAATCAGATAGATGCCCAAGTTTTAATAAAGGCACAAATTCAAAACATACTTCAAAAGAAAAGAAATTGAGTTTGGATGAAGTGAAGCTAAGCTCCAGATGCAAGAAAAGGTTTGGACATTGTTGAACTAAGACCGGACACTATAAGGATAAGTTCTGGATGCAAGCCAAGCTCAATTAAAGTAGAGTATGAAGCCATGACATTGGAAGCTAAATGTTGTTTCTATCAAAACAAACTTGGTATGAAATAATTATTCCGGACGAAGCCAAGACTGAGAAATTTTGCTGTGTCTGAAGTTATTTCATATAGCTGGAATAACTTATCTCAGATGGACTAAAGAATTACGATGAAGTTAGTTTGTCTCAAATGCAAAGCTTACAAGCTACATCTCTTTGACATTATCCAAAATTATTATTTCATACAATACGAAATTGTGAACGACTCCAACAGTGCAAGTTTCAGATAAAGTGCTCTCTTCCTTCCAAATGTGCTCATTCTAGATAATGTGAAGCCATGAAAACATTCAACGATCAAAGAATCTTAATGATCCACTTGTATTTAATGAACACAATCTTCTCTAATGGGCAAATTTTGAATACAAGTTTAAAAAAAGTAAAGAGAGGTTGTTCCAAGAGAGAGAATATATAGATAAATCATATTGAAAGAACTTACACGACATTACTCTCCAAAAGTTTTCTTCTAAGAAGCATTCAACTTCTCTATGCAAAATGCTAATCTACATTAAAAGCTCACTATTTGTAATAACTCTCTGGAGTTTGAATTAGTCAAAATTTAATTTAAAATCATTTATTATTATTGCTTTGAATTCTCATATATCTTTGCCCAAGTAAGAGGAATTCTTTTGTAAATTTGTGTTTGTTATTTAGGAGAGTAAGAAAGGGGCTTGTTAAGTGTATAAGTTTATTGATGAGCTTGGAAACCAATGATTGTAAAGTTTATTGGTGAACTTTGAAAACTAGCAGTTATACAAGTTCATTAGTGAGTTTGTAAAACTAATAGGTGATTAGTGGAGCTTGAGTGTAACAAGAGAGGCTGACTTAGAGAGTAGAGTAGGTACTATGTTTGAGCTGAACCATGATAAAATAATTTTGCAGTATGTTGCATGAGTTATTCCATTCTTTTCTAACACTTTGAATTTTCGATTTGGCCAAAATTTTTATAAGCTCAATTCACCCCCCCCCCCCTCCCTCTTGAGCTACCTCTAAAATGGGACAAACAATTAGTATCAGAGCAAGCTTTAATAGTTACTCTTGATAACAAGATATTTTTAACTACGTGAAGTGATCCTTGTGGCTAATACACTCCACAACATGGTGATTGAAGGACAGTCAACCAAGAGACCCCCATTTTTTTGTGGCACCAATTATGGGTACTGGAAAATGTGTATGCAAAATTTCTTGATAGCCAATGAACTTAAGCTATGGAAAATCATCAAAGATGTCAAGACTGTCATAAACTCAAATGATAAATATATCGCCAAGGACATTATACTGGCTGAAAGAGATGCCAAGTCTAAAAATAGCCTCTACTATGCATTGTCGCCATCTGAGTTTGAAAAGATTTCAACATGGTGATTTGGGACAAACTTAAAGTTGCACATGAAGGTACTAACTAGGCTAAGGAGAATAAAATTAATATACTTTTGTAGGAATATGAAGCATTCCATATGCATGATAATGAGACTATATCAGAAATGTTTGGGAGATTTTGAAAGATCACTAAAGACTTGAGAGATCTTAGAAAAAAATATGAACAACCCAAAATGATGAAGATCTTGAGATGTTTGCCAAGATAATGGATAGTAAAGGTCATAGCAATCTAGGAGGCAAAAGACCTATACAAGATGATAGTAGAAGAACTTATGGGTTCTCTCATGACCCATGAAGTCCTTATGAAATAGAAGGCTCTTGAAGAGCCAAAGGGAAAAAGAAACATCACCCTTAGAGCTGAGTCAAAAGATGAATCTCAAAGGGAAGCTCTAACTAGTGAGATGAAAATGATGATGACATGGTAATGCTAAGCAGAAGATTCAAGGCCATGTTTAGGAAGAAAACTGGAAGAAATTCCAGCAACTTCAGAAGCAAAGAAAAGAGAAAAGAAGTCCCCACCTACTACAACTATGGCAAACTTGGCCACATGAGCTTTAAATGTACATAGCCTAATAAGAAGCAAGGGGAGCAACAATAGAAGAGATATAATAACTATATTTATAAGAAGAATAATAACAACAACAATAAAAATTTCAACAAGAAGAAGAAAGCACTTGCAGCATGAGAAGTGCTCAAGAACATGCTATATGAAAGTGCCAGTGACAGTGAAAATGAACACACAGCTTAATTCAATAGACTATCACTAACAAAAGGAGATCAAGAAGTCTACCACACTAAAATCAATTTCATGGTCATCCATAAAGATAACATAACTTAAGAACTTGAATCTAAAAATTTTTAGAAGAATTAGAAAGCTTGTATGTTGATTTCAAGGCTTTAAAAGCCAAGTATAAGGAGACCAAAAGGGAGCTGGTGAAAATAACCAATGAGTACTCCAAGTTAAAAGATGAAAAAAATAAGCTCAAGAATGATAATCTACCATGAGTAAACTTGAGCAGCTTAAGGCAAAGAATAATGCCATGAGAAAAACCTTGGCCTCTACCTTGTTGAGAATAAAACCCAAGAAGAAAGGTGGTTAACAACAAAAGAAACAAAATTAGTTCTGAAAGAAAATAGAGGACTAAATAGACCATCATTTTGGTTCCAAATCCATAGCTAAAATAGTAACTGCTACTCAGTCTGCTAACGTTAGATTAGTAGCACCCAGAAAATAGTCGATACTAAAATTCGTTGCCACCAAACCCCCTAAACCCATTCATAGATGGGTATCAAAAATTAAAACCTAACCTTGTCATTGCAGGTGTGTCTAAGAGCCACAAGAAGCAATGCATGGTACATTAGCAATGATTTCTCAAGGCACATGAAAGGGGAAAAGGAACTGCTCACTAAGTTGAAAGAAAAAAGATGGCAGTACAGTGACCTTTGGAGATAATGGGAAAGGTAGAGTGGTTATGATTGGTGAGGTCGGCCAACCACATTCTGCGATTATTTTTTATGTTTTGCACATTGAGGGATTAAAGTATGACATTCCAAGTGTTAGGTAGTTTTATGATAGTGGATATAAGGTTATGTTTGAATCTCATATTTATTCAGTTCTAGATCAGCTTGACTCAGTTGTAGTTCTCAGCAAATGACATGTAAATGTGTATGTTGTAAACTTGTTTGATATCAAAGTTAAGTGTCTTGTTAGTCATGATGAGTCCTTACAGTGGCATAGAATATTAGGTCATAATAACAAAGGCATGATAGAAAGACTATATCAAAAAGATCTTGTAGTCGGCTTACTTGAACTATAATTTGATAAAAAATAGTTGTGTGATACTTGCATAAGTGAAAAGCAAGCAAAAGAGTCTTTCAAATCAAACAAAGAAGTGTGCACTAAACCTCTTTAGTTGCTACATATGGACTTAGTGGGACCAACAAGGATTAGGAGTCTTAGAGGAAAACATTACATATATATCATTGTTGATGACTATAGTAGATATACCTAAGTAATGTTTCTTGCATCCAAAGATGAGGCTTTTTCATTTTTGGAGATATTTTTCGAGCATGTACAGAATGAACAAAGCTCTCATATAGTTGCCACTAAGAGTGATCATTAAGTTCACAACCTTCTATGAAAAATAATGGGATGTTTCAAACTTTCTCTACACTAAGAACACCCCGACATAATGGAGTGGCTAAAAGGAAAAATAGATCCTTGCAAAAGATTACAAGGACCATGTTGAGTGAGTACAATTTGCCACAATATTTTGGGGTTGAAAACATGAATACTGCTTATTTTGTTTTCAATAGAATTCATACTAGGCCAATGCTCAAGAAGACTCTATTTAAGTTGTATTATGGAAAGAAGCCTAACATATCATTTTTCCATACTTTTGGCTACAAATGTTTTATTCTTACCAATACAAAAGAAAACCATGGGAAGTTTGATAGCAAATCTAATGAAGAGATATTCCTTATCTATTCCATTGTTAGCAAGACATTTAGAGTCTATAATTTGAGTAGTAGGTTTGTCGAAGAGTTTATCCATGTAAAATTTAATGAATCTACTAATTGTTCAAACAGAACTAGTGATTTTGATAATGAACCAAATAAACTCACAGCAAGCATGGAGAAGATAAACATGCAAGACAAACAGATATACACTCCATAACCAAAAACAACAAGAGATGTAGTAGACAGACAGTTTGAATCATCCACATCTTAGGTGAACAAGGGAGGTAATTCTTTTGTTTCTAGAGATTGGAGATTCAAGCATGCTCATCCTAAAAACTAAGTAATTGGTGATGTATTCGATAAAGTTAGGACTATATCATCTTATCACTAAATATGTAGTAACTTTGCTTTTATTTCCTAAATAGAGCCAACTTGCATAGACCATGCATTAGAAGATGAGAAATCGATTTTAGTTATGCAAGAAGAATTGGACCACTTTAAGAGAAATGATGTGTGGACCTTAGTTCCAAGACCTGATCATCAGGCTATTATAGGGATCAAATGGATTTTTAAGAACACACTTGATGAATCTGGTTTAGTAGTGAGGAACAAGGTAAGGTTAATAGCAAAAGGGTATTGTCAACAAGGAGGGATATATTTTGAAGAATCATATGCCCCTATTGCTAGGATAGAAGCCATTAGAATGCTGTTGGCATTTGCATCTTATATAAATTTTAAACATTACTAGATGGATGTCAAATCTGCATTTTAAAATAGTTTCATTAATGAAGAAGTTTATATGGAACAAGCCCCTGGGTTTGAAGACCCTCATGATCCTAACCATGTCTTCAAACTCAAGAAAGCCCTCTATAGATTGAATTAGGCTCCTAAAGCATGGTATGAGAGGTTAAGCAGATTTTTGATTGAGAAAGAATTCTCAAGGTGTAAAGTCAATACCACACTCTTCATTAAGTATGTCGTGTGCAAATTTATCTTAATGATATAGTATTTGGAGCTACTAATGAAAATCTTTGTAAAGAGTTTTCTAAGATAATGCAGGGAGAATTCGAGATGAATTTGATAAGGGGCTACACTTCTTTCTAGAACTACAAGTGAAGTAGATGAAAAAAGGAATCTTCATCCCCAAGCCAAGATTACAAAAGAGCTACTAAAGAAGTTCAACCTTGAAGATGGAAGAAGATATGGAACACCTATGAGCACTTCCATCAAAATAGACAAGGAAGAAAAAGATAAACCTATTTGCCAAAAGCTTTATAAAAGCATGATAGGATCTCTATTGTATCTTACTTCATCTAGGCCAAATATCATATTTAGTGTCTGTATGTGTGCTAGGTTCTAGTCAGATCCTAGAGAATCTGCTATAAAGCAAATCTTTAGATACTAATTAGATACTCCGAACATCAATTTATGATATATAAAATGTTTAGATTTTGAGTTAATAGGGTACTCTGATGCTAATTTTGCTGGTTATAAAGTAGATAGGAAGAGTACCTCACAAACTTGTTAGTTTTTTGAAAGCATGATCATCTCATGGTTCTCAAGGAAATAAACATCTATTGCACTGTCAACTACTGAGGTTGAATATGTTGCAGCTAGGAGTTATTATGAACAAATTCTCTAGATGAAGCAGTAGTTGAGTGACTATAGTTTGAAGTTTAGTGATTCACCCATCAGATGTGACAATACTAGTTTTATAAATCTGACCAAGAATCATGTTATGCATTCTAGATCTATACATATAGAAATCATGCATTATTTTATTAGAGATCATGTCTAGAATCATAATATTTGCTTAGAATATGTACTAACTAAAAATAAGTTAGCAAGCATTTTGACTAAGTCACTCCCAGAGGATAGATTTTGCATGATTATAAGGGAGTTAGGTGTGATAGATCCACAAGCATAATACCTATTTCTTGATCATCATATTTTTCTTGCATATATTTTATCTGAATGCTTATTATTTCTATTTTATAATTCAGGTGCTATATTTGCATATATTGAGATGCTATGCAACTTAGAAGATTTCAAACATAGTTTTAGACACACCTTAGGATGTTATGAAACTTCACTTCATAACATCAGACGTTTGTCTAAAATATTATTCTAGACATAGTTCTTTGTCTGAAGTTATAACTTTAGACTATTTGAAACTCTACTCAATGTACGAAATCCTTCTTTCCATCTGAAATCCTAAAGGTTTCATACCATATAAAACCCCCTATATTTTTCTTCATGTTTGAAAATCATTTACAAGGTATTGCCTCTTTTCTTGATGAAATTGAATACGTCTTTCTTAGAAATCATATTACTCTCCTATTTTCAGCAAACATTCATTTCTTTCCCCTCAAAAATTCTTTCAAGAAACCTATTCATTTTCCTAAGCCATGCCTATTTTAATCCAACCCCATCCTATTCGCTACCATGGGAATAAGAAGAAGAAAAGGATAGATGAATTCAGTGAAGTGTAAGTTTGAAAGTAAAGATAGCAAAAGCAAAGTCTGTGAAGATTTCAATCCATTGAAGCAAAGTAGAATAGACGGAAAGGTTTTTAAGGAGTAATGGATTGGAGATGAATCTTATGAATGACTTAATAAAGTTTATAGTATTTTTGAGGCTGAAGATAAAAAGAATGAATGGATTATTTACAAGAAATATTATGTTTTTTGGAGGAAACAAGATTCATAATTATGCAAGTCCTATAGCCTCACATTCAACTCAAACCATTGCTAAAGGCAAATGAAGAGAAGAAAGAAGAGAGTACAGCAGCAGCAAACCCTCCTCTTTCCCCTCACCTTCCCAACCTCCGTCCAAAGCTCCCCTCCAATGTGACCTTCCAAAAAGTAATGGAATCATACCTCGACATGCTTTTAAACTTCTTTGAAGGACCATAATCGGGCTCAAAGGCAATCACAAATGCTCAAAGATGTTGATCTAAGCATCTAAGGCAAACTCCATAATTAAGGACATGCTTGGCATCATTTGTGTGCTTCAAGTCACATTGGATGTGTTCTCAAATGCTACTAAAGCAAATTAGACAGATGCCCAAGTTTGGACAAAGGCATGACTTCAAAACAAACTACAAAAGGAAAGAAACTGAGTTTTGACAAAGTGAAGCTAAGTTCTAGAGGTAAGCAAAGGTTCAGACATTGTAAAACTAAGACTAGACATTGTAAGGATATGTTCTTGATGCAAGCCAAGTTCAAACAAAGCAGAACTATGAAGCCACAACACTGGAAGCTCAATGTTGTTTCAGTTGAACCAAACTTGGTCTGAAAGTATTATTCTGCATGAAGCTAAGACTGAGAAATTTCACTATGTCCAAAATTGTTTCATACCATTGAAGTAAATTATCTCGGATGGACTAAACCATTATGGACAAAGCTAGTTCATCTTGCACACAAAGCTAACAAGCTACATCTCTTTGACACTACCCAAAATTATTATTTCATATAGTCCAAAATTGCAAATGACTCTAATAATGCAAGTTTTAGACAAAGCACTCTCTTCCTTCCAGACATACTCATTCTAGACAATGTGAAGCTACGAAAACATCTTAATGGTCGAAAAATCTTAATGATTTGCTTGCATTTAATGAACACAGTCTTCTCCAATGGAAAAATTTTGGAATCCAAGTTTTAAAAAAGTAAAGAGTGGTCATTCCAAGAGTTAGAGAATAGATAAATCTTATTTAAAGAACTTATAGAGCATTTACTCTCCAAATGGTTTTCTTCCAAGAAGCATTCAACTCCTCTGCCCAAAACACAATCTGCATTCAAAGCTCACTATCTGCAATAACTCTCTAGAGTCTAAATTTGTCCAACTTTATTTTAAAATCATTTATTATTATTGCTTTGAATTCTCATACATCTCTGCCTAAGTAAGAAGAATTCTTTTGTAAATTTTTGTTTTTTATTTGGGACAGCAAGGAAGGGCCTTACTGAATGTATAAGTTTATTGGTGAGCTTAGAAACCAATAATTATGAAGTTTGTTGGTGAGCTTGTAAAACTAACAGGTGACTAGTGGAACTTGAGTGCAGTAAGAGTGGTTGACTCAAAGAGTGGAGTAGGTACCGTGTTTTGGTCGAACCACTTTAAAAATACATGTGCATTGTGTGTGCCATTTTTTCAATACTTTGATTTTTTGATTTGACCAAAATTT
>JAYJMB010000311.1:27113-62601 GCA_036873735.1 Pouteria campechiana
CCCCCCCCCCCCCCCCCCCCCTTCCCCTCTTGAGCTACCTCTAGAATGGGGCTAATAGATGACAATAGAAGAACTCATGGGTTCTCTCATGAACCATGAAGTATTGATGATACAAAAGGTTCTAAAGGAATCAAAAGAGAAAAGAGTCATAACTTTGAGAGCAAATTCAAAGGATGATGACTATCAAGGAAAGGCATCAACAAGTGATGAAAAAGATGAAAACATGGTAATGATCACTAGAAGATTCAAGATAATGCTTAAAAGAAATAAAAATTGGAACTCTAAGAACTTTTGAAACAAGGATAAAAAGAAGGAAGTTCCACTATGTTACAATTGTAATAAGCTAGGGTATATGGAATTTGATTGCCCTGAGACAGATAAGAAACAAGGAGATCAATAGAAGAAGTGTATCTCTTACATTGATAAGAGAAATAACAACAGCACTAACAACAACAACAACAACAATTGAAGCAACAAAATATTCAAAAAGAAGAAGAAAGCAATGGCTACATGGGAGATACTAGAAAATATGATGCAAGAAAACTTGCGTGAAGCTAAGGAAGAACATGTACCACAATTTAGCATACTCTCACCAAGGTGAAGAAATCAGGAGGAGCACCACATAGGCATCAACTTCATAGCCATCCATGAAAATGAGGTAAATTCTAAAGTTGAAACGTATAGTTTTGAAGATGCTCTAGAAGAATTGTATTCTAACTTCAAGGATTTAATGGGTAAGTATAGGGAGAAAGAAAAGGAGCTAGATAGAATGACTAATGAATGCTCCAAATTAAAAAAAGAAAACTCCAAGCGCAAGGTTAACCAAAACATCTTAAAAGAACTTGAGCAAGTTAAGGCAGAAAATAATACTCTAAGAAAAACCTTGACATCCACCTTGTTAAAAATAAAACCAAAGAAGAAAGGTGGATAAATTCCAAAGAAAAAGAATCATGAATCTGGTAGAAAACAAGGACCCAAATAGAACTTGATTTGGGTACCTAAAACTGTTGCAAATGTTATAAATGAAACTCATTCTTCAAATAAAAAATTAGTGGTGCCCAAGAAGCAATGGGTATAAAAATTTTCTATCACTAACCCACTTAGACCCATTCCCAAATGGGCACTAAAAATTAAAGCTTTGGGCACTAAAAATTAAATCTTAACCTTACTTATGTAGGTGTTCTTGAGAGCCATAAGAAGTAGCAGGTGGTAAATTGACAGTGGTTACTCAAGGCACATGACAAGGGGAAGGGAACAATTCATACTGGTCAAAGCAAAGAATTGAGGAACAATTAGCCTTGGGGATAATGGAAAAGTTAGAGTGATTGGGATTGGTAAGGTCAGTCAACCATAGTCTACTACAATTTCAAATGTTTTGCTTGTAGAAGGATTAAAACTTAACCTTCTGAGCATAAGTCAATTTGGTGATAATGGTTACAAGGTTATATTTGAATCACAAATTAGTTTAGTATTAGATGAGTTAAACTTAGTTATAGTACTTGGAAGAAGGCATGGAAATGTATATATGGTAGATTTATGTAATATCCAAAGTAAGTGTCATGTTGTAAGCAATGATAATGTAATATCCCATGTGTTAAAAATGAGGGTAAATTTTTCGCATTTCAGAAAAATGAGGATTGAGGTTGTAAATAGTGAATTATACAGAAATTTATTATAGAAAATTGAATTGAATAAAGACAATGACTTCATTAGTAATTCTTGAGTGAAATTGACCCAAGTAGTGATTTTGAGTAAAGTCATGTATATGACTTTAGCTACTAATAAAGCATGCTTATTATGTATAATGTGACATGTATAAGGTTTTGAATTAAACTTTAGATATGATCTTTTAATTTTGAACCATTGAGTTGATGTTCCACAAAAAGAACTCAATACGTGATTTTCATTAAATCATAAAAAATTTAATGGATGATTAACTTTATATGATGTTTGTGGCAATTGAAATTTGCTCATGATAGTATGAGGTGATTTTGGTTCTTAGATTTCATATATTGCATTGTTGGGAGCTATAGAAGGATAATAAGAAGAAAAAGAATTAAAATGGTAAATTGAGAAAAGGCATGATTGTGATCTATATGAATGACCTAATATGATTACTATAGATATTGTGATATGTGGGGATCTTGCTTTAAGAGTTGGATGCATTTTAGAATGAAAATGGCATGTGAAGTCATTTATAGTAGAAAATTCAAAGAAATTTTGGTTAAAAAAATTGAATATATGATTTTTGAAAATTGACTTCAAATGAAATGATAAACTATATAAACATACTCTATTTCATGTAGGTGATGTGGGAAATGATTTTTGAGATAATTGTAGTGTTTTATACAAAATGGGATCATGGGTGATATTTTATATATATGAATTTTAATTTCTACAATTAGAAAGTATAAGTTATTACTTGAGTTTAGGGTAAGAATAATCTTATGAAATGATAATTTTAAAATGATTATCATAGGATTAATTGAGATTATAAAGTAATTTGGGATGCAAATGGAACACCTCATAATTTTGGAGTTAGTCTATGTTGCAAACCTTAATACATAGCGAAAGAAAACTAAACATTACAACTTGCAATTGTGATCACATTTTGACATATTTATGCACTGATTCAAAAAACGGTTTCAACATAAAAGTTGTAGCACTTTATGTAAGATTTCTAAGGAATTAAGAATTACATGAATCTGATATTGTATGAGGAGGATATACATGAAACACTGAAGAGGTGTCGAGCTATCAAAATTTTGGGCGCCTATGTGCCCGTTTTGCTGTAAAATCAGCCAACCGACTTTTAAAATGTCTTTTCACCCCATTTTCACCCCATTCTATTCTTCCTTCTCCCTATGCCACAAAACCATGCCCTAACCCCATTTAGGTCGATTTATGGCTTGATTAGCTAGAAAATAAGTGGATTTAGATGGGTAATCACTCAAGCACCCCTTCAAGCTTGGGTTTTTAATATTTTCATGCTGAGTAGTGAAAGAAGAACCTATTATCTTCAATTATAAGATACTAATGGGAGCATGGATCTTGTATCTTCATCTATGGGTGTCATCCATGCTTGATTCACAGCTTAAGTTTTTTTCCCATCCGAATTTGGATTTTGGCTGAACTAAGGTTTTGTAATTTTTTAGAAATTTAGGAAAATTGATGAAATTGACGTCAAAATTATTGAGAACTTGATGATACATGCTTAATAAGGTATTGGGAATGATTTAGCTATGGAAATTATGATTTTTATTGCTAGGGTTTCATATGAGCTGTGAATAGTAATTTTTGGGTAAAAATTGATGGGTTTGGATGGTAAATCATGGGAGAAACATGTAATTTATTGATTATGAGGTTTTAGGAATTGCTTAGCCATTAGAAACCATAATTCATGCTAAGTGAGGGTTTCATAAATAGTGGAAATTGTGTAAAATTCATGATTTAGTATAGTTATCATGGGTTTAATGACTAATTAGTTAATTGAAATGCTTTGGAGTGAGTTGATTTGAGATAACCTTTGTAGGTTGTGCCCACTTTATGGACAACAACATTCTTGTATGTTAAGCAATGTATGTATATGTTTGATGTATATAATGTATGTAGGGTAAATTGAGTTAGGTGTAAAGCCATGGAATATTGATGTGGAACTCAAGTGATTGAATTGGAGGTCAAGTGAAAACATTATGGAGACGATTCATCATGAAGGTAAGTAGACTATATCTATGTATTTGTTTGATTGAATAGGGATAATTGTTATCCCATGAATTATGTTATAGTACGTGGATTGGTATGAATGAACGGCGATGTTAGACATCCCATGAATTCAACATGTATAATATGAGTATTGTTTGGGCGGTTCCCAAACGGAATGCTGAAGCAGCTTTCGAGATCTTCCCTCCTTGATTCCTGCAAGACTAGAACACTGATTAGAGGACGCCGGGGGTTGTTCCCGGCATGAACACTCCGATGCTCAAGTTAGTGTACAGGACTTTTGGAGGGAGAAAGGAATAGGAACGAGTGATCTGCCCCAGGGATGCATACCTGGTCCGTATTTATAGATGAGCGGGGTGCGCAGTTAGGAGTCTTGCGAGTCGATATGCAGGGCAAACTAAGAAGTTTACTTAGGAGAGGGATCTCTGGGGATGCACATCCTGAACTTTGAATTTTGCAAGATTCGGAGAGATCCCTAAAAAGGGTAGTAGTCTGATGTGGCGAGTTGCCAGCTCGACAACTAATATGTGTTAGAGTTCCCTAACACTAGTCTCCCCCTTTTGAGAGGGCACGGAGTGCCCTCTTTCTTGAGTTCTATGCACGAGTTCTTCACGAAAATATGCATATTTCCAAGTATATGTCTAAAGGTTGGATTAAAAGGATTCTGGCGAGTCCTTTTCTAATACACGGTCCGCTTCTCAAAATCAATCTTGCTGCTAGGGACACTTAATAGGGATTTTTTGAATCTGTTCTGGAACTGGGGTACTAGATTCCGGATGCATTTGGATCTGTGCCTTTGGCAGGCATTTTTTGAATTTCGGAGGTAACTGCCCTTATGCCGGTTGCTCTTCCTTGCCCACATGGCAGAGCCATAAATGCGATTTGATTTAACGATGGCTGGTTTTCAATTTTTATGAGAAACTAGCCTGTTCCTCTTCCAGTTTGCCTGTCCATTTTCTAGTTTCCCACGAAACCCTAGGCGATTTTGTGGGAGGCATTTATTTAAGACGCTGTTTGCGAAGACAAGGCTGGTCATTTTCTTTGTCGGGGCAATCATTTTTTCCCCTTCTCCTTTGTCTTCTTTGTCTTTATATGCTTTTCTGTTTCTTCAATGGCTACCAAAAAGTCTTCTTCCTGAGTTTCTGAGGCTATTATAGTGGCCTTTAGGCTTTACCCTCTTCCCTCCACTATGAGCTGGGAATTTCTAGACTCTTCTGCCCTTCCGTGGCCTCCGCGGGAGGGTTACATGTCTATCTCCTTGGGTTTGCTGAAGGCAGGTTTTCGCTTAGATCATTGTCATTTTGTATCTTCCCTTCTTTGCAGCTACAACATTTCTCTGGGTCAATTGGTCCTAAACAGTTGGCGTTACGTTATGTCTTTTTGTCGCTGTGTTCATCAGCTTGAAGAGATATCTATTTTTTCTTTCGAAATGTTTTCTTCTATCTTTAATTTGAGTAAAGCTCCCCATTCCTCTTATTATTACTATCTTCTTCCTCATACCCCTTGGCATAAGCTTTTTGCTCGCGTCACTAATCCTGATGACGAGCGGAAAAGTCATTGGGCCTGGATTAAGTATAGTGGAGATCTTTCTTTTCCTCCCTTTTGGACAACCAGCCCAGTCTGTCCCTCTGGTGTCTTATCTCCTTTGGAGCAGTTTAGCTTGTATCTTATTAGGTATTGGTTGATGACTATAAGTACCCTTTCTATAGATGTCGTAGTTTTGGCAGAGCATTACCGCCAAGCGGATTATCCGTGCGGCTTCCCAGGTCAGGAGGTTGTCGCTCCTGAACCTATTCCTTCCTTGACTTCTCTGCCCTCTTTGTTCCCTAACCTTAATTCTACCATTGAGCAAGAGTATGACCTCCTTCTCTGGTCTAGCAGTGGTCGGCCCTGGGGGGTATCAGTTCCCATGGTTTCTGCGACTTCTGGCCCTACTGAGGTGGAACCGTCCCGGAGGAAGAGGGTCAAGGCCGTAGCCCGGAGGCGAAGAGGGGATTCGTCCCTTTCATCTGCTCCTCTTGTTTCTCACCGTAATCCTCCCCGAAATCCTGGGGAGGAACAAATGGACCCGTCCGATCCTTCGGGGCCGTTGGGAAGGCAGTCAGAGGAGGAGATCGCGGGACCCTCAGACTGGCTACAACAGCATAATTTTGGTAGTTCTCTTAGTGCGGGTCCTTTTCCTATGTCCTCCAAGAGTAATCCCTCTCATCCATCCTCTGAAGAACCTTCCCCTCTAGGCGAGACCATCCCTCTTGTCTCAAAGTCCTTATCCGTTCCATCTATGGCCATAGTGCTTTTTGTGTCTAGCACTATATCGACGAGTGCTTTCGATTCTTTTCCTTCTTCCGGTAATTCCAAATCCATGTCTCTAGCTCCTTTATCAGTTTCTGTGGCTCCCCTTGATCCCGTGCGGCTAGCTTCTATTGTGACGGCTCTGACTATTCCAAGCACATCTGTTGTGGCAGATGCAGCTCCTGTCGCTTCGGAGCCGTTTACCTCAACCGAGGCGGCTACATCTATCCCTGCTTCCTCATCGTCAGCGTCGATGTCTTTGGGTGTGGTTGCAGGATCAAGGCCTTCTTCCTCTTTCGCTGGTAAATTTTTTTTTTGGTAGACTTTATTCAATTTCTCTTTTGCTCTTATAGGCTTATTTTCGTCCGATCGTTTGGCCCGTGCAATGAAGCGTCCTTATACTGGTCTGACCTTGGCTCCGCTCGCTCAGCGTCTCTGTGGCGAGGCTTCTAGCATTGGTGGCCCTGTTTCCGATCTAGGTGATGCTTCTTTTCAAGAGATGGCGGCTTCGCCAAGTCGGGCATCTTCTCAGCCTTCAACGCCTGCTAGTGTGGCTCCTAGGGTGGCGGGGTCGATTACTTCTCTGTTGGAGAATCCTCGGCTGGCTGCCACCTTCATCGCCAAGTTAGCCTACTCTGCGGACTGGTCTCGGTATCTGGACATGTCCTGGGCGGATCTTCTCGAGGAGTCCTCCTTGGGAGTGATTCGTCACTCTTTGGAGTGGCAAAGCTTCATCGATCGGATGCGGCTTGCCATGCAGCAGCTCGGCCGTACTCGGGAAGAATTGCGGATCCAGTCCGAGCACTTGGAGGAGGCAGAAGAGGAAGTCGATTACTAGCGCCGGGAGCACCGATTCATAAAGAATGATCGAGACCGGATGATCGCGGAAGCCATAGCTTTAAAGGAGGATCTGGAAGAAGAAAAAAATTACTTCCGTGACTTGGAGGAGACTGCCTCTGCTCTTCGGGCCAATGAGGATCTTCTAAGGGCGGAATGTGCAGCTGCAGAGTCGAGGTTATGGCAGGCGGAGACTACTGTGTCTCAACTATGGGTTGATCGTGACCGCGCTTTTTCCGTATCTGAGTCTAAGGAGAAGCGTCTCGCTCACGCTCAAGCTAAGTCTGATGAACGGGAGAAGGAGCTTCGCGGATCAGTAGCCGATTTTGAAGGTAGAGAGGCAGCTTTGCATCAGGAGATTGCATCATTGAAGGACGGGCATGTTACCGCTCTTTCTCAGGTTCATCAACAGTGGCTGAAATAGTTGGTTGAGGAACCCAAGTGTCAGGAATTGCTCCTTCAACATGTAGTGGATTATTGTAAGCAGTCGTTTGAGTCTTGTAAAAAGAAGGTAGCTAGGAAATTTCCTGGCCTTGACTTAGATGATATTTCTCTAGATGGGGAGGATATGTAATCTTTTTTGGCCATTTTGCCAAGTGAAATACAATTTTGCCTATTCTCTCAATGATTTTGTGTACGAAATCTTTCTCAAGTGTATTTTTTCTAAGGTCGAGAGGTTCCATCCTGTGGAAGCTTTTCCTCATCGGTTCCGTTTCTGCGGAACTTCTTTCGCTACGGTCCCGTTTCTACAGTGCCGATGCCCTATAACCCTTTCTAGAGTTTGGCAGTTCTGTTTTTGTGGAATTTCTTTCCTTTCGGTTCCATGCTTGCGGAGCCGATGTTGCTTAACTCGTTTTGGGGTTTGGCGGTTCTGTTTCTACAGAATTTCTTTCCCTTCGGTTTCGTGCTTGCGGAGCTAATGTCCCTTAACCCATTCTGGGGTTTGGTGGTTCCATTTCAGGGGGACCTCTTTCGCTATGATCCCATTTCTACAGGGCCGATGCCCTATAACCCATTCTGGGTTTAGTGATTTTGTTTCTGTGGAACCACTTTCGCTACGGTCCTGTTTTTGCAGGACCGATGCCCTATAACCCGTTTTGGGGTTTGGCGGTTTGATTTCTGAGGAACTTCTTTCGTTACGGTCTCGTTTCTGTGGCGCCGATGCCCTATAACCCATTTTGGGTTTGGCGGTTCCGTTTCTGTGGAACCTCTTTCGCTACAGTCCTGTTTCTGCAGGACCGATGCCCTATAACCTGTTCTAGGGTTTGGCGGTTCCGTTTCAGTGGAACTTCTTTCTCTATGGTCCCGTTTTTGCGGGGCCGATGCCTTATAACCCTTTCTAGAGTTTGGCGATTCTGTTTCTGCGGAACTTCTTTCGCCACGATCCCATTTCTGTGGGGCTGATGCCCTATAACCCGTTCTGGGTTTGGCGATTCTGTTTCTGTGGAAATTCTTTCGCTACGATCCCGTTTCTGCGTGACCGATGGCCTTATAACCCTTTCTAGAGTTTGGTAGTTCCGTTTCTGAGGAACTTCTATCCTTTTGGTTCCGTGCTTGCAGAGCCGATGGCCGACAAACTTTATTTGAGAAAAAATTAATTTGTATGATTTATTTCTTTGTATAAAAGGAGGAGCCCTCTTCGTATAGAAAGGAAAAAATCATAAAATAAGTATTATTGATAATTCTTTACTGATAGTACCTCCTCAGATGTTCGACATTCTAGGTTCATGGGATGTCTTTTCCATTGAGCATTTGCAGTCAGTAGGGCCCATTTTCTATTACTTCCTTGACTCTGTATGGTACTTCCTAGGAAGGTGCAAGTTTTCCCTTCGTGTGGATGGGGTTGCTTACCGAGGCTTCTCGAAGGACTAGATCTCCTTCCTTGAAACTTCTTCACCTGACCTTTTGGTCATGGTATTGTTTGACTTGTGTCTGTTGCCTTGTAATCCTGGCTTGAGCATTGATCCTTGTTTCTTCCAATAGGTCCAGATTAGCTTCCAGCGCCTCTTTATTAGTTTGTAGGTCGAAATTTCCTGTTCTGGTGGAGGGTATTTAGAGTTCCATGGGTATCACGGATTTGGATCTATATGTCAGCATGAATGGAGTTTCGCCCGTGGATCTTTTAGGTGTCGTCCTCAGAGCCCACATTATTCTCGGTAGCTCTTGGTACTAATTGATTCCGGTGCCTTCTATTTTTTTTCTTAAGCCTGTAACGATGTTCTTATTTGTGGCTTCTGCTAGCCCATTTGTCTGAAGGTGTGCTATTGAGGAAAATTTCTGCTGAATTCCATGTATTCTGCTGAAGGATTTGAATGGTTCGCTTCTAAATTGGGTTCCATTATAGGTGATAAGTATTCCGGGGACCCTAAATCTGCACATGATGTTTCCCATTAGGAAGTTTGTTGCTTGTTTTGTGGAGATGGACCTGGTGGCTTGGGCTTCTGCCCACTTTGTAAAGTAATCAACGGTAATGAATATGTACTTCTTTCTTCCTACTGCCAGCGGGAATGGGCCCAGGATGTCCATCCCCCACTGATAGAAGGGCCAGGGGGTGCTAATGGTGCAGTGTTTTGTTGCTGGAAGACAGGGAATGCTTGCATGCTTTTGGCAATTTTTGCATTTTCTCACATATTCCTTTGGATCTTCTGCCATGGTTAGCCAGTAGTACCCCTGTCTTACTATCTTGAAGGCCAAGGTCTTTGCACCTATGTGGTTTGAGCATTCTCCCTCATGTATTATCTTTAGGATTTCTTGGCCTTGTTTATTAGAGACACACTGAAGGTACGGGTGTGAGTGCCCTTTTCTGTACAAATTGTTATCCAGATACACAAATTTGGTAGTGAAGCGCATCAGCTTTTTGGCCTCGAGTGGATCCATGGGCTTTTCTCCTTTTCTTAGGTAAGCGTGGATGGGGTCCATCCAGGATGCCTCTGAGTCTTCTACTGTCATTTCTCCAGCCTCCGATATGCTTGGTTCTATGAGATGTTCGATCAATATGGTTCTCTGGGGGAAGAAATAAGTTGCTGTGATTAGTTTTGATAACACATCGGCATGCTCATTTTCCTCCCTTGGCACTTGGAGGATTTTGGTGTTGCGGATCCGTTCCATTGCAATTTTGGCTGTAGACAGGTATTGTTTCATCAATGGTTCCTTAGCTTCATATTCTCCAGAAAGTTGCTTCACAACAAGCTGAGAGTCGCTATGGATAGTCAAATTGTGAATTTTGAGCCTGTGCGCCAACCTGAGTCCTGCTATCAAAGCTTCATATTCGGCATCATTGTTGGTGATGGGAAAGTCGAATCGTATTGCATATTCGATTAGGTTTCCTTCTGGGCTTTGTAGTACGAGTCCTGCTCCTGTGCCTTCTTTGAAAATGGAGTCGTCTACATATAGTTTCCATTCTAGCTCTGTTGCTGGGTCCTTTTGCTTTGGGATTAATGCTCTTTAGTGAGGAGGTGTGGTTTCTAGGGGAGTATTCTCTGATGAGTTCAGCATCTCTTTAGGTTCTTTTGTTTTGACATATTCTATGATGAAGTCTGCCAAATTTGCCCCTTGATTGTGGTCCTGGGTGTGAATTCGATGTCGAATTCACAGAGCTCTATAGACCATTTGATAAGGCAACGGGAGAGTTCCATCTTTTGGAGTACTTGTTTTAGTGGTTGCTCTGTGAAGACTCTGATTCGGTGCCCTTGAAAGTAGGGCTGAAGCCTCCTTGCCATAATTATGATGGCGTATGCGATTTTCTCCATAGTGGGATATCTGATTTTGGCTCCGCGCAAGATCTTGCTAACGTAGTATATGGGCTTTTGTTGTTGACCCTCTTCTCTGAATAAAATGGCTCCAACAGTTTCGGATCCGACTGCGAGATAGAGGGAGAGGGTTTCTCCCCTTTCGGGGGCACTTAGTAAAGGGAGGGAGGCGAGGTATACTTTAAGTTCTTCGAAGGCCTCCCATGTTTCTACGCTTATTTCATTTTGGCCTGGATCTACAGTTGCCTCTCTACAGAGAGCTTTGAAGAATGGGAGGCTTCTTTCAGCAGATTTTGAAAGGAACCTATTGAGCGCTGTTAACCTCCCGGTCAGTCATTGAAGATCTTTAATATTTCTAGGCTCTGCCATGTCTCGGATGGCTTGAATCTTTTGTGGATTTGCCTCAATGCCTCTCTTGATATTAAGAAGACCAACAACTTTCCTGATTCTACTCCGAATGCACATTTTTGGGGGGTTCAACTTCATTCTATGCTCTCAGAGGGTTTTGAAGGTTTCCTTCAAGTCTTGAATGTGGTGGTTTTTGATTTTGCTTTTGACCACCATGTCATCGACATATGCTTCCATATTTCTTCCCAGTTGATGTTTGAATATACTGTTTATCATCCTTTGATAGGTTGCCCCTGCATTCTTCAAACCGAATGGCATTACCCTGTAACAGAATGTTCCTACATCTGTGATGAAGGCTGTTTTTTCCTGGTCTAGCTCGTGCATCCGGATTTGATGATATCCGGAGAAAGCGTCCATAAATGAGAGTAGCTGACCTGATGTGGAGTCTACTAGCTGGTCGATGTTAGGAAGAGGGTAACTGTCCTTTGGACAGCCTTTGTTTAACATCATAAAATCTATGCACATACGCCATTTGCCGTTTGCCTTTCTTACCATTACCACATTGGCAAGCCATTCTGGATAATTTATGGGTCTGATGAACCCTGCTTCAAGGAGTTTGTTTACTTCTATCGCAATGACTTCCTTCTTTTTTGGGGAAAAGAGTCACTTCTTTTGCCTCATTGGTTTGTGGTTGTCATCGACCGCTAGTTTGTGGGAGGTGATTGATGGGTCTATTCTGGGCATATCTGAGGGTTCCCATGCGAAGACTCCGCATTCTCCCTTAGCAAGTCGACTAGTTCCTCTCTCAGCGGTGATTTTAGGGCGGAACCGATTCGGATGATCTTTTCTTCGGATCCGTTTGTTAATGGGACTGTGACTAGAGGCTCTGTCGGCTCATTATGGGTGATTTGTTGTTCATCCCTATTATCCATGGTGTCTATCTACATGCTTTTCGACATTCCTTCCTTCATTGAGATTTTCTAACATTCTTGGGTGATCTTTCTGTCACCTCTGGCTATGCCAACCCCTTTTCCGACTAGAAATTTAACTGCAAGGTGGTAAGTGGATACGACAGCTTTCATCTTATTGAGGCCTGGGTGTCCCAAGATGGAGTTGTACAATGATGGGATGTCAACTATCAGGAAATCAAGGTGGGTTGTTACTTTTTTAGGGTCATCTCCCATCGTAAATGGGAGGTTGATGATTCCTTTTGGAAAGACACCTTCTCCTATGAAGCCGGTTAATCGCCCCACATAAGGTTGTAGCTTTTCCTTAGAGATCTTCATTTTTTCATAGCAATGGTAGAAGAGGATGTTTTCCGAGGACCCGCTATCAACCATGATTCTTTTTAGTTCTGGATGATGGCCGATATAACCATTGCATTATTCTGGGGGTCTTCTCCATTCGGATTATCTTCTTATGAGAAGATAATGGAAAAGTCTTCTTCTTCTTCTCTCTTTCTTTTGGAGCTACTTTCCACTGTGTTTACTAGAGTAGGGGGATGATTTACTGGGCCACCGGATATCACATTGATGGTTCCTACCGTGGGTTGATTATCTTCTATTGCAAGGTCTTTCTCTCTCTCTTCTCGCCCCCTAGCCTTTTGATGCTTATCCTCCGCCTTTCTGGGATCATCGGCCACATATTGTAGTAACTTCCCTCTTTCGATGAGCTTTTTGATTTCTTCTTTTAGGATGCGATATTCATCAGTGTTGTGGCCAATGTCTTTATGGAAAAGGCAGTATTTGCTTCGATCCAGATGGCTTCTTCTTTTGATCTTTGTTGGAGAGGGGACTTGGTATCCCTGTCTCTGGATTTCATGGAGGCCATGGGTGGCGAAGCAGTTAAGAGTGTGCCTGGGAGTATCTCTGTTTGTTACTATTGTTTTACTTTTCCTGGATCCATGAGTAGAAGATACTTGCCCGGATCTGGGGTGACGTCGACTGTGGCTTCTTTCCCGCCATGAGGGCGGGGATCGCGACCGGCTCCTTTGTCTCTTAACAACCTCTTCTCTGGTGCTTTCATCTGCGTCTATATGTCGATTCAGCATCTCCAAGAGTTCTGAGTAGTCTCTTGGGGGCCATAGGTGTAGTTGGTATTTGACCTTCGGGTCTGCAATTCCACTTTGGAGTGTTGCTGTCACGATGTTGTGGTCTAGCTTTTCCACATCTAATGTATACCGATTGAATATGCTCATGTATTCACGGAGAGTCTCGTTCTCCCTTTGCTTTACCATCATCAATGACTTCACTATTTGTTTCTACCTCCGTTGAGCTATGAAGCACTTCCGGAAGCGCTCTTCTAGATCACTGAAGGATTTGATGGATTTTGGCGCTAGAGTTTGATACCAGGATAGGGCTACTCCTTTGAGTGTCGGCAGGAATGCGTGGCATTTAATGGCGTCGGAGACCCCTACGAGGGTCATTAGACCATTGTATCTGGCGAGGTAATCGTCGGGGTCCGTGGTGCCGTCATAACCTTCCAGGGATGGCATTCAGAATCCTTTGGGAATTGGCTCCTCTAGGATTTCCGGGCAGAAAGGGGAACGTTTTGCCGATGATTGCTTCTCTGGCCATCCTTGGGTGTTCCATCCTTCCAGTTTAGTGGCATTATCTTCTGGGAGTTTTCTTATCCCTAGGTGCAAGGATGCCTCTCTTTCCTGGCTATAGTCGACTTGCCTCTGGATGGGCTCCAAGATGGTATGGACGGTATTCACCAGTTCATTGGCCAGGATGCCCGTGGCCGGTGGGTTTTCTACGTTTACCGGATGCGGTACCCACACATCAGGTAGTAATGTTCCTAACGCGGGGTTGGTGACGTAGACACTGGCTCCGTAAGGGTCTCTGGATCCGTTTGTCAAACGTTTCTGACATTGGGGATGAGGCGGTGGTGGAAGAGCTTCCGCAGCAGGGGGTCCCCATGGATTGTTCCCTTATTGCTGCATAAATTGCTGCATCATCTCATGCATCATGGGTTGCATCGCCTGTTGGTTTGTCGGGCCGGGTTGATTCGGCAAGTTTTCAGGCTGTGGCACTGTGTTGTTCTAGTTCGAAGTAGACTGCGTGTTGTCGATGAATGCAAGGAGAGAGGGAGCATTGTCTGTGTTTATAATGTCATCTGACATCTTTTTAAACTTTTTGAAATGCTTCCCACAGATGGCACCAATGTTTGGGCGGTTCCCAAATGGAATGCTGATGCAGCTTTCGAGATCTTCCCTCCTTGATTCTCGCAAGACTAGAACACTGGTCAGAGGACGCCAGGGGTGTTCCCGACATGAACACTCCAAGTTAGTGTACGGGACTTTTGGAGGGAGAAAGGAATAGGAACGAGTGATCTGCCCTAGGGATGCATACCTGGTCCGTATTTATAGATAAGCAGGTTGCGCAATTGAGAGTCTTGCGAGTCGGTACGCAGGGCAAACTAAGAAGTTTACTTAGGAGAGGGATCTCTGGGGATGCACATTCTGAACTTTGGATTTTGCGGGATTCGGAGAGACCCCTAAAAAGGATAGTAGTCTGACGTGGCGAGTTGCTAGCTCGACAACTAATATGTGTTAGAGTTCCCTAACAAGTATATATGCATGATTGAAAGGGATGGATCACTCCCTTGGCTTACTTGATGTTTCTTTATGTTAGGGATGGTGAATATCCAGAATTTAACTTTGATTTCTCAAATTTTGGCTATATTAATTTGGAATTTTAAGAATCCCAAGATGAATGATTCGGATGAGTTATGTTGAGATGGGATTATATGTTATTTTGAATGAGATTTAATATATTTATGCCTGAAAGGCATAAATTTGATAATTAGATTTGGGAGAACATATTCTTTTGTTATAATAGTGGAGAACATTATGGTTCCTTATTTTCATGTATGGGTTCTATTTATGAATTAGCTTTTATATGTGCGGAATGTGATTAGTGATACCTAAGGAATCCCTATGAGTGATTATTGTGTTATATATACAATCTCCATACTGAGTCTGTTTAGACTCACCCCTGTTTTATTTTTTTTAGTTGACAGGTTATGTCATGGAAAACCACGATGGTATGATAGCATAGGAGATTAATTTATTTGAGATGCAAATGTATATTTTGAATAAATCTTGTATTATTTCATTGGGATTGGAATCCCTTTGTGTATGAAGATTAAATGTTGAACCTTTGTATTCAAATGATTTTAAATCACGTATAATGAGAAGAAATTGTAATTTTATTTGTATATGATTGTATAGTAGTATTTGAAGATTCCAAGCGATGTATAATTAGTTTCATCTAGATTTGTATAATATTAGTTGAAATATTTCAATTGGTGCATAATGGATTGTCATGGTATGTCATATTAAAGAGTTTTCCATGATAAATGACTATGATTTTAATGATGTCAAGTGCCATCATGATTCACCCAGATCTTGCGCTTTGGGAGCATGGTTATGTATGTTTTTAGAATTTATCTTTTTGCTTTACTTTATTGGATTATATAGGTTAGTCCCTAACATTTTAGAGTATACTCTGTTTATTTTTCTGTAGGAACTAGTCAAGTTCTAAAATGGGACTCGAGCACCCCCACCCTAAAAGTGGGCAAATTTAGGTGAAATACAATGAAAAATGGAACATTGTGCCTTGGAAAGCGGGGTATGATAGATGAATCCTTGTTGTGGCATAAAATATTAGGATATGCCAAGAAATATATGATTGAAAAGGTGTACAATAAAGATCTTGTTGTTGGCTTACCAAAACTGATCTTTGACAAAAATGAGTTGTGTGATGCTTGTTTAAAAGGAAAGCAAGTAAAAGGATCTTTCAAACAACAAAAGGAAGTATACATAACTAAGCCACTTCAATTGTTATACATGGATCTTTTTGTTGGATATCCATGGGGTGGCTTAACCCAGGAGGAAAGGGGTGAATTGGCTAAATAAAAATTCATTGCTTAACCCTTATGAAATCATTTCCCTCTTTTCGTGCTTGTGTGGGGTGTGGCGTAGGATAATAGAAATAATAAAATGCATGAAGAATAAAATAAATGAACACACACACACACACATTGACAAGACGATTTTTATAGTGGTTCAGGACCCTATCCCTATATTCACTCTTCCAAGGACATCAACTCATTGTGCCTTGGGTTCCACTATACCCCATATAATGGAATACATAAGTGTCCTTGACACTTCTTCTGGATTTCATCTTTAGGAGCAATACGCAAGTGTCCCCAACACTTCTTCTGGTTTTACAAGTTCACTAAGAAACTCACCCATTTCAAAGATTATAGGCAAACTTAGTAGTCTTCTCAAGTTCACTATCAACTCACTAGTTTTTAAGCTTACCAGCAAATTCGATGGTTTTCCTTAGCTCACCAACAACTCATTACAATGTAGTTTATTGAGTTTACCAAAAACTTTCTGGTTTTCAAATTAACCAGAAACTATTACACATTTAAGAATAGGGGAAGATATGATCTCTCTTTCAGCTCTTACAATAAAAGATCTTCCTATAATGTAAAACAATGGTCGTAAAGATAAGCGGATTTGAGCACATGAAAGATAGATGATGGTTTAAGCTCTTGGCCATGGGCGGAAGGATTTTCACTACTTTAAGCATATTTGAAATGGGTTCCTTCACCATTGTTGAATCATCTTGCTTCCTCTTCTTAAATAGCTTCTTCAGAGTCTCGACCATTGGAAAAGATGGAACTGAATAATGCAGAGATAGAAGTAACATTGAATGAATAAGACCGTTTGAATTTTTCGCCATTCTAGTCCACGTCTTTCTCTTTTGTCTCAAGCTATTGCATCGCCAATCAGAGAGCAGGATGAGCTATGGAAAGTGTGTTCCTCGTTTAACTCATCACAGCATTAAAAATCATGCAGTGCTGCTTATTGCCAAAAATAGTGGCTAGTAAGAGTTTGCACGATGTGGGCTCGTGTGCAGATGTCATTTGTATATGTAGTCACATAAATCAGTATTCATTTGATGAGTCATGGCTTGTTTTTGTTTACATTTGTCTGCCATTAGTTGCAGACAAATTTTTCATAGGTTTGTCTATTAGTTGAACTTCCATAAGAATGATTTGTCTATTGCAAGTAGCAGACAAACTTTGAATGGCATAGATGAAGTCGAATTGACTGAGAGACAAACACATCTTTTGTTTGTCATAATTCCTCTAGAATGTTTGTCTATAGATCGATCCTTCATGTATATGCTTTGTCTATTGAAGATAATATATTGATCTTGAATGATGTTGATGAAGATGGGCTGATCGATTAACAAACAGATCCTTTATCACAAACAAACAAATTAAAATATGTTTCCTTTGTTCTTCGCGGTCTGTTGGAGGTGACAGACAAAGTTTGCTTAGTCTTGCACTAACAGATGAACTTGATCTTTTTCTTTTGTTTCTCATTGTTTGTTGAATGTGCCAGATGAAGCTTACTTCAGTTTGCTCAAACAAATGAAGTGTGGCATTCGTCTAATGTAAGTGATAGATGAAGTGAGTTCTGCTTTGTCTTAGATGGAATACTTTGCATGTCGCATTTTCCTGTCATACGTTTTAGGCGATCGTGTCTTTGTCTATTGTAGCCCATTTCAATCCAAGTAGCTCTTTATCTGTTTGACTTCATCTATGCTCATTGTACAGCAATTACTTCGTCTTTTATTTGACTGATGCATTGTCTATTGTGAGTAACAGATGAACTTTTGATCTATAAATGAAACAAAGTTCGTCAGCTTTTTTGCACACTTCGAGCAGCAGAAGGGGTTTTTTTCCAGCACCTTGCTTGATTCTTCAATCTTGTTCTATCTATCTTGGCTCAGCTAAAGTTGCACACCCTTCTATATTCATACTGTCATTCTATCATCAGACTAATTGGTTATTCTAACTCTATTGATCAGAAAAAGTTTTCTTCTCTTATCGCATGATTGTCTAGGTAGCAATTTCTTCTGTCTTTCTTTGTTTATCCACCAAGCCATTAAGTTGCTTCGTCATCCTTATGCTTTTATCTTGAACAAACTTTGATCATATTAAGTATAAGTGGTTGAATTTTTTGAACTCAATTTGAACTTTCTGATCGTGGCTTCTTCTTCAACTTTAGTTTTGCATTTGTCTATTGAATTTCTCATTGAGGTTGACAGACAATGCAAGCTCATTATAGCACAGCTTCGAAGCTTTGTTTTTTCTCCCACACCTTTGTTCGTAGAAGCTTTTCTTAGACAATAGCAACCTTCTTGTTGCTTATTTCCAAACCTTTTGTTTTCTTCTTCTTTTTCCACAATTTTCATCAATTAAGCTCCTCTGGAATATATTAGGTAGTTGTGGCAGATTTGTTGCAGATGATCATTATCCTGCATTTGAACTTTTCTGCGCTTGCTACATTGTTAGCTTTCATATATAAAATCATAATATATCTTATCCTCATGTAATTGTATCATTTGTGAAGTAAGGATAATATTCATTTCTATTGAATGCATAATATGAAAGCTTAGTAAATTATGGTGCATAGCATTTATTCAATAAGTTTATGCATTAAATGTTAATTAGTGTTTATTATGTGCGCACCATAAAATGAAGACTATATACTATATAATTAATTAGTAATGTTTATTAATTCATAACTATATATGATCATTAGAGATTTAAGCATACAGGGTTCTTAATTTAATACAAGTTTTGTTATCATCAAAATCATATATAATGCAATGTTGACACTTTTTGGATGAAGAAAATCTACGAATCTTGGAGGGAAATATTATGCACATGACATTATAAATGGCTTTTTAAGATTTACAAGGATAATGTTTCTTGCATTAAAAGATGAGAATTTTTCATTCTTTGAAGTCTTTACCAAATGTGTGCAAAATGAACAAAGAACTCAGATTATTGACATAAGGAGTGATCATGGTGGAGAATTTGAAAATCAAAATTTCATTGCTTTCGATGAAAGCAATGTTATAATTCATGTTGAAATGAATGGTGCATATAGCAAACAACTGAGTTTTGATGATGAGAAACAACATAGGAGTGAACATTTGTGGTACTAACAATTGTTTTACCAAGCGTTATAGAAAAATATATAAATATACAGGAAAATAATTAAAATATAGTGGATAGCATATACAGAGAATACATCAGCAAGCAAAATCCACTGACGGAAAGAAGACAAGAATGCTCAGAAAGAATGACACTAAAACATTGAAAAGAAGCCATAAACAGCATTTGTAGCTATGAAGTTTAAGCCTCAATCTTGTACGAATAAAGTCAGCATTAGAGAGCATCTACCTCAGAAAGATTCAGACAAACCATTCCAAGGATGAATAAAATAAACTGCTTGTAATCAAGATTGTCAGCAACATAAAGACAAATTCAGTTTGCAGAAGTAGAGATGAAATGGAGTTGAAATCAGACAAATGAAAGGCTAAAATGGAGTCAAATGATTCAAGCATTTGTCTCTCATATAAAGTCTATCTAAAACTGAAGAAGATCAAAGAACATGTCTGTAATCCTCTATAAAAGACAAAGAAGACGAAGTGGAAATGGAAAAGTAGTTACAAAAGAACAAATTTGTCTATCTTTTTCATCTGCAAGAGTTGCCTGCCACTCGCAATAGACAAACCTTCAGATGACCACTAAAGAAATAATTGTCTATGCCTCAAGGATTCATTTGTTACTTTTAATAGACAAAACCATCAGATGAATTGTTTAAGAAAGGATTTGTTTACGTGTCATAACTTCATCTATCACTTGTAATAGATAAACCAACAAACAAACTATGTGAAAGACTTCATCAGTGGCCTACGACTTCATTCATAGATCTCAACAAACAAATAACAAACAAAGTGATTTTGTTTACCATGAAGAAGCCTTGTCTGCACTAACAAGAGTTGTCTGTTACTTAGAATAGACAAACCAATAGACAAAGTTGCTTTATCTGGTGAAAGAAAATCTCGTTTGGTGAAAGAAATTTTGTCAGCTATGAAGAAGCTTTTCTTCACACCAACAAGAGTCATTTTTTACTTATAACAGATAAACCGATAGATAAAGCTACTTCGTCTGATGAAAGAAACTTTGTCTGGTAAGAGAACCCTGTCTGATGAGGAATAAAGAGAAGAACTTAATCTACGCTTCTACAATTTGTCTATCGATGAAGTTAAATATTGCAACGATCTCAGATAAATTTATAAAGAGGAAGTTGTCTATTATGTGGATCTACTCAGACCCACTTTATCTATTACTTATAGGAGACAATTGAAGATTTAATCAGACAAAGTCCTTAGATAAAATATGGTTGAATTTTTATACCATATCAAGAGTACTAGACATCGCTGATTGCACTCTCTGGTGATTTTATTAAACAAACTAGATAGATCGAGCTTAGCTAAAGATGGAAAAAAATTCTAAGGAAAGCAGTCTACACTCTGATAAAGGTTGCAACTTTTAGAGGATGCATCCCTTTAGGCTTAATGGGCATCTTTCCAAAATAATAAAAGAGTTAGTTATGTAAAAAGTCTTCATCCAGTGTTTGCTAAAACCAAAAGGCATCTTCTAAAAGGATAGCATTATAGGCTTTCCAGCTACAATAAGTTTATCAAGAAGATAAATTTTTCATGGGACAAAATTCAAAACGATCATCAATATTCAAAGAAAGCCAACTACCTCCAATGGGCAGAAATTTCTGAAGAAATGTAAAGGTAGTGCAGTGTTAACGAAGAAGGCTAAGGAAGCTGAGAAAAAAATAAGAACAAAGCTTGCATGAGTAACATCACTCAATCAAACTATGCTTCCTCCTAGATAATCAATCTCCATTGCGTTGATAGATGAATGAGCCTAAAAGATCTATCTTAATCATATATCTGAAGTATTAATATCTAACGTGCATCAATGAGATATCATTTTATATGAGCCTAAACTTTGTATAAATCAGCCTAGTAAAAGAGGCAATGTAATATGCAAAATGAGTGTTGTTAACTAGTAAAGTGAGTTAGTGGTAAACTTAAGAAAACAACATTATATGAGTTATTTGTGAGCTCTAGAAAACCAACAACTTTGCTAATGATCTTAGAAACTAATGAGTTTCTTAATGAGCTCATGAAAACCAAAAGAGTGTTGGGAACATTATGTTCAAGTACCTTAAAGCTGGAATCTAGAAGAGTGCTAGGAGCACTATTGTATTTCCATTATGTAGGATATAGTGGAACTCAAGGCATAATGAGTCTGTGCTCTTAGAAGAGTGGGTGTAGGGACAGGATTCTTGAACCACTTTAAAAATTATTGTGTATTGTCAGCTTGATTGTATTACTTTACAGATAAGTGTCTCATCATCACATTTCACATATCCCTACATACATAATTACTTATCAGAAATAACTATAGCTAAGAGAAGTTGAATTTGGAAATAAAACAGTCACTATGACCAAATCAATAGGCATGGAAATTGCATACATGCTATATCACAACTTCTATTTAGCTCATTAATTTTATTTGGCCATAATTTTTATATGCTCAATTCACCCCTCCCATCATGAGCTATCTATTACATGGGACCAACAAGTGCTATCAGTGTAGGTTTCGCAAGTTAATCTTAACTATAGAAATTTAACTTGTGAAGATATTCAAATGGCCAAATCATTTTGCAACATTCCTGCTTAGGGACAAGTTATTTACAAACTTTTATCATTAATGATATCAGTCATGGATTCTAAAAATTTTAAATTCTTGTCTCCCACAAAGCTTGATAAAAGATCCATATGTAGCTTTGTTAAAGATATATAAGAAATTATATATGACAAAGCTAACAAATTCACCCAAGCAATTGATTCTATGCAGGAGTCAGAAGATTCATCTGTGAGAAAACCAGAGGAGCTAAAGACAATCAAGTATGCATTTTTCAATATCTTAGCAATTCAAGAGAATGAGGTAACATTCTAATCTAAAGTTTCAAATCTTCAAGAAATTTATTTTTTATTTAAAGTTTTAAATGTTTCATAATTAATATCATATCATTTTGAATATGATGTACATTAAATTACCTATAAACTTGAACGAATATCACTCTGATTCATTTATGTTTGCTCCAAATTATATATTCTTTATTGATTCGGTTATGCACATTATATAAAGTCAAAGAGATTAATCACTCAAATCTTTGTAAATTAAAGTCTTTAATTATAAGTGAATCATTATCATACTATCATACATATCGCAGATCAAAAATAAATTGAAAAATCTCACTATCTTGTATTTGCCCGCAAATGAAGTCACCACTTTATCTATAGGATTGTTTGCGGCCACCGAATTCATCCAAAGCCCTTGAGGATAGACTTGATAAAAGCCCCTCTTTTAACTTTGTCTTAGACTCACCTCTCACATTCACTATTGGAGATAAAAATCCCCTTTTCAAAAGAAGGTGATTCAAATCCCCACTATTTTCCTCTAAACTCCTTGTCTTCTTGGCGCCATTTTCTTCTAGTAATCTTGCTGCCAATAACCCTCAAGTTCCTCCACATCAAAACCCCTCAAGCCTTGACTAATGAAGATGGTAGATTCAAGAACTACAGAGATGACTCCAGTATCTATATCCAGCAAAAGAAGAAATAGAGAAGAATCAGAAGAGGTGCAACCATGCCACAAACTAAGGTTTCATAGAAACTGACTTCTTGAGGTAACCTTTCGAAATGATGAAAAAAGTTACCATGAGTTTATGAACAAGTACAACAAAAGAAAAGTATTGAAAGGAAAGGTTATTAATTTTGACTTCTTCAAAGAAATGAAGATGAAAGTAAGCTGTTGAATAAGTTTCAAGGGGTGGAACAAATTCATGATGTTCAAAGACAAATGTTATTCGAAAATGGTGAAAATACTTCTTTGCAACTATGATCCTAAGATGAAAAAGTCTTGGATTGAGGACAAGGAAATAAACATGTCTCCTGAAAGCATCAGAGAATGCTTAAATCTCTCCATGATTGAAATGCAGACATTTGAATGGCCTAAATGTAGAAAATAGTTATTTTCACAGCTAAAAGGGCAACCATTAGGGATGATGTTGAAGGTCTTAATCTTAAGAATCTAAATGTAAATCTAAGACTTGCAAACAATGTCCTAAGTAACAACATATATCCCAAAATTGGAAGCAGGGATAACATCTCTAGAAGAGATGCAACAACTCTGTGGGCACTAAAATACAAGAAGAAGCTAGATCTAGCCAAACTCATGTCTTAACAACTTCATCAAGTAAAATCATTAGTGTGACATCCTCTACCCTATGCTATGGCAATGAATAAAATATTATGAAAGGCAGAGGTGGATTTATCACATGAAGTACCAAATAATTAAAGTACTTAGACATGATTGATAAGGTGACATTGAAAAGAATAGGAATATCCTTTTCATCAAATGGTATAGTCATTGAAAAAGCAAAGAAGGCAGGACAAGGGTTAGGGAAGAAGAAGAAGAAGAAGAAGAAGAAGAAGAAGAAGAAGAAGAAGAAGGAGAGAAGGAGAAGAAGGAGAAGGAGAGGAAAGAGAAGGAGAAGAAGGAGAAGGAGAGAAAGGGAGGAAGTCCCCTCAACAACAACAAAAGGTGTCAACTCATATATACAAACTGATGAAATAGATAGAGAAGCTATCACTGAAAACAATATCCTAAGTAACAACATATATCCTCTAGAAGAGATGCAACAACTCTATGGGCACTAAAATACAAGAAGAAGCTAGATCTAGCCAAACTCATGTCTTAACAACTTCATCAAGTAAAATCATCAGTGTGACATCCTCTACCCTATGCTATGGCAATGAACAAAATATTATGAAAGGCAGAGGTGGATTTATCACATGAAGTACCAAATAATTCAAGTACGTAGATATGATTGATAAGGTGACATTGAAAAGAATAGGAATATCCTTTTCATCAAATGGTATAGTCATTGAGAAAGTAAAGAAGGCAGGACAAGGGTTAGGGAAGAAGAAGAAGAAGAAGAAGAAGAAGAAGAAGAAGAAGGAGAGAAGGAGAAGAAGGAGAAGGAGAAGAAAGAGAAGGAGAAGAAGGAGAAGGAGAAGAAAGAGAAGGAGAAGAAGGAGAAGGAGAAGAAAGAGAAGGATAAGTAGGAGGAGGAGAAGGGTTGAATCAATAAGAGAAGAAAGGGAGGAACTCCCCTCAACAACAACAAAAGGTGTCAACTCATATATACAAACTAATGAAATGGATAGAGAAGCTGACACTGAAAATTTTGTGATTGAAATGATAGATGAGCTAATACAAGATAACTTTTCTGCTGAAGAAAGTACAAGAATTGAAAATGAAGATCCTACATTTTGTGCCAAAATAGTAGGAATGGTAAGAGATGAAGAAGAAAGATCAGAGGACTACATATATTCAACCTCAGCAGCAACAAAAGCAAAGGCAACAGCTGCACCATCTCCACCTCATGTCCCAAATCATTCAAACCAACCCACTCATCTTCACCAACTCATCCTACTCCACAAGACCTAGAGAGAAGACTCATCATTATTGAAACATTCTTTTTAACTCTCAATGTTAGGATGCACTCAATGGATCAAAAATTAGACATTCTAATTTCCTCAGTTAAATCCATCAAAGATCAAACACAATCATCTTAATCCTCTCCAAAATTTTCTCAAGTCCATAAAACCAAACCTCTATCACCAATTAGGCCTACCCATTCCTCAACTTCCCCTTCATTCTCCTACTCCCATCACTCAACTTTTGTTCACATAACTCATAATTCATCAATCTCCACATCTTCCTCACTTTTATTTCAATTTGAGTCAGTTGAAGCACTCTCTGATTTAGAAATACCTCTTGCTCAAATTCTTAACACCATAAAAACCACCTTAAAGAAAAACACTCTTACTTGATTAAGTGTGCCTCATAGTATAACTCATTCTCATCTCTCCATTACTGGAACTAGGAAATTCACTCCTACTAAAAAAGCAAAAGCACCTCTACATTCCTTTCAAATAGAAAAATCCTATCTTTCTTCTACAAAAGATCCTAGAAAATTTGTACCCCTTGATATCTCTATTCCACCACCAATAAAACTTAGCAAGAAGATAAAATTAACAAAAGAAGAAAATAAGCATAAACAAAAAATAAATGAACATATTCTCTCTGAATTGAAAGCTCAAAAGGCAAGTTTTAGTTATTTAGATCTTCCATTCCCACACTTTGATGATCCTGAAACTTAACATAGATATCACTAAAAGGCCTTTTCTCAAAGACTTCAAGCCAGATCTTCTATACATAGATGAGTTTGTTGATAACTTCATACTAAATTTGCAGGGACCATCACCATCATCATCATCATCATCGTACACCACAACTCCTCCTTAAATAAATAATTCCATATTTGTTAAGTCAACTTCGAGGGTATCACCTCACGCTGGTATATCGACAAAGTAGGTTCATGCAAATCAACGCATATTTTGTTAACTTACCTCTATCCTTTCCTGAATTTGACAATCCAAATTATTTTGAAAGGTTAAGGGTAATTGAACCTGAAAGAATTGTTACCTCAAATTTTGGGAATTCACCATCCATCCTAACAATTTCTTCTTCCAGTCCTGCCTCTTTTAACTCAATACCTCCACTTCTTGCTTTACCCAAATCCTCCTTCTTCCTCAAGATTTAAAATTCCAATCACTAAAATCAAGAAATCCATTTCTAAACCTTCTAAAGTTGATGACCTCTTAGAAATTACAAATATATCAACCCTATTCCCATAAGTCATACTATATACAAAAGAAGGATGGTAGCCAATGCTGAAGCCAATGCTCAAGGAAAACCTCTTCCTTATCTATATTTAGCAAATCTTGAATTTCAACTTCAACTCAAGGTTGTCAACTACAAGGAAATATACATTGTATTTTAATTCTGTCTATATCTTAGGCATTTATCTTGCACATTAATGAAATATACATTCTCAAAATATTCTCAGTTTATAGCTTTCCTATATTGCTTGAATGTTATTTCTTGGAAATTATTTATCTTTTGATTATGGAAAAAAGGGGCAGAAATATAGTGCAACTTGAGTGAGAATGGAACAATGCAGAGTAAAAAATTATAGTACCTACTAAGGGGGAGCTGGGCCACATGAGTTAAAACTTAAAAATAGTGTACTAAGCTAGGAGAAGCTAGATAAGACAAAACTAGATGAGATAAACTAAAAACTATGCTCTAAGTCAGGAGGAGCCAAAATACATTTATTATGAGTAAATTTCATGTGCATTTACACTAATGAATATTTTTACTCTCTCAAAAGGTATTTCACTCAAATGTTTTGTCATCATTAAAAAGGGGGAGAATGTTGAACCAAATGGTGCATATGGCAAACAACCAAGTTTTGATGACGAGCAACAATATATGAGTGAACATTTGTGGTACTGACAATTGTGTTTCTAAGCATTGTAGAAAAGATATAAATATACGGGGAAATAATTCAAATACAGTGGATAGCATATACAGAGAATACATCAGCAAGCAAAATCCACTGATAGAAAGAAGACAAGAATGCTCAGAAAGAATGGCACTAAAACATTGAAAAGAAGCCATAAAGAGCATCTATAGCTATGAAGTTCAAGCCTCAATTGTCTACAGGTAAAGTTAGCATCAGAGAGCATCTACTTAAGAAAGATTCAGACAAATTGTTCCATGGACAAGTCAAATAAATTGCTTATAATCAACACTTGTCAACAACACAAAGTTGAATGTAGTTTGCAGAAGCAGAGATGAAATGGAGTTGAACTCAGACAAATGAAGGGCTAAAATTGATTTGTCGGTTGTCTTCATCTGCAAGAGTCATCCGCCACTTGAAACAAACAAACCATCAGACAACCACTGAAGAAATAATTGTCTATGCCACAATGATTCTTCTGTTACTTTTAACAGATGAGACCATCAGATGAACCACTGAAGAAAGGATTTGTATGCGCATCATCACTTCGTTTATCACTTACGATAGACAAACCCATAGACAAACTATGTGAAAAACTTCATCAATGGCCTGTGACTTCTTTCACAGATCTCAACAAACAAACAATAGACAAATCATTTTGTTTACCATGAAGAAGCCTTGTCCACACCGACAAGAGTTGTCTATTACTTATAATAGACAAACTGACAACAAAGTTGCTTTGTCTAGTGAAAGAAATTTTGTCTACTATGAAGAAGCTTTTTTCCACACCAACAAGAGTTGTTTTTACATATAACAAATAGACTAATAGATAAAGCTACTTCATCCGATGAAAGAAACTTTGTCTAGTGAGATAACCTAATCTGATGAGAGTAAAGAGAAGAACTTCATCAATGCTTCTACAATTCATCTGTCACTTATAGTAAACAAACTAGAAGATGAAGTAAAATGCTGCAATGATTTCAGATAAATTTATAAAGATGAAGTTGTATATTATTTGGATCTACTTAGAGCCATTTTGTCTGTTACTTACAAGAAACAACCTAAGACTTGATTGGACAAGTTCTCAGATAAAATATGGCTGAATCTTTATGCCATATAATGAAGAGTAGAAGTTACCTGTACTAGACATCGCTGACTGCACTCTCCAGTCAAACTCTCATTTAGAGCAGATTTTATTAAACAAACTAGGCAGATCAAGCTTAGCTAAAGATGGAAAGAAATTCAAAGGAAGGCAATCTACACTCTAATAAAGTTTACAACTTTTAGAGGCTGCATCCCTTTAGAGTTAATGGGCATCTTTCCAAAATATTGAAAGAGTCAATCATGTAGAAAATCTTTATCCAGTTTTTGCTAAAAATGGAAAGGCATCTTCTTTAAGGATGGCCTGCAGGCTTTTCAACTATAATGAGTTTATCAAGAAGATAACTTTTCAATGGGAGAAAACTTAGAATGGTCTTCAACATTCAAAGAAAGCCAACTACCTTCAATTGGCATAAATTTTTGAAGAAATATAAAGGTAGTATGTGTCAACAAAGAAGGTTGAGCAAGTTGAGAGAAAAATAAGAACAAAACTTGAATGAGTAACATCTCTCAATAAGACTATGCTTCCTCCTAAATAATCAATCTCCATGGTGTTGATAGATGAATGAGCCTAAAAGATCTATCTTAATCATATATCTAAAGTATTAATATCTAATGTGTATCAACAAGATATCATTTTATATGAGCCTAAACTCTGTACAAATCAGCCTAGTAAAAGACGCAAAGTAATGTGACAAATGAGTGTTGTTAACTAGTTATGTGAGTTTGTGGTGAACTCAAGAAAACCACATAGTAGTGAACTCAAGCTTAATAGAGTATGGTGCTAATTATGATTCAACAAATTTAAGCATTAAAGATAATTATGATTAAGCAGACCATAAAGTAAAGGATATCTGCTTGCTTAGTTAAGCATTAGTGATTATGTATTCATATTAATTAATGTTTATGCATATAACTATTAAGGAATTAAGCATATATATTATTTTATTGCATCATAAGTTTTGTTATCATCAAAATAATATATAATAATCCTGACAATCTCCCCCTTGTTGATGATGACAAAACTTTGAGGACTCGTTGAACATAATTCTAATATTATCTTCTCTTAATCTCTCCCTGAATATTTGGCTTATTTAATCCTATGGAGTTCAACCCTTTTGGCACTCTCCCCCTATTTGTTTGTACACAAGTCTCTCATGTTCCTCTCCCCCTTTTTTTTAGAATAAAAACTTTTTTAGCTCAAGGTTAAAAAAATGATCTTGCTTATAATTTTATGTTCTTCTTTCTCTATCTTGTTAAGCCTCATGATATTGTTCTCTCTCTTCTATTATCTAGAGTCTTTATACATATATCAGCACATAATTTTCTCTCCCTCAATCGATTATAATTATCATACAATTTTCTATCCCACTTTAGTTGATTATGGAATATTCAATGATTGTAATATGTAAGCATCTTTTAGGCACGCATAATTAGTTTTTATCAATGCAAGAGGCATATTTATGTGAAGGGCAACAACCAAACATTAAATAATTAAGCATGTATTATTCATCAAAATCATGCTTATATACCGAGTTAATATTCAAAAATGATTTTATGCAAATGTGGTGATGAATCATGATTTTAGATTGATAGGTTCACTGTTGGGTTCTTATTTTAATGTGCATCTTCTTTCATTTTAATGGCTAGCTATCATTATTATCAAGAGAGACGATTGGGGGTATTAATGGCAGATTTGACGGGTTCTTAAGAAAGTGGGAAGCTCTCTTCATTCTCTTTTCTCGCATAGAGGAGTTAGAGAGGAGACGACCACACCAAGGTGGTCAAGGCGTCATTGAGTTCCTCTTCAAGGCTGATTCAAGGTGAGGATGATGATGCAAATTTTAGAGATTTAGAGAGGATTCTGTTTCTTTAGGATAAAATCAAGCAATTAAAGGAGGATTTGGTTTCTATTAGGAGTAACACTACTAATTTTGTGCATCTCTTGACCAAAAACTCCATGGCTTATATAGAAGCTATGGAGTGCATTAAGCGCTTGGAGATAGAGTTGGCCAAAATGCATCAAAGGGTTGATGAAATGGTGGCAGTTGTTAATATTTTGACCAAATAAATAGTTTCACTTTCTGTTGTGTCTTTTAGTGATTGGAACCTTTTATATGTAATTGTGACTCTTTATATTAGTAGTTTCTAACTTTTTGATCTTTTATGAAGCTTTGTGCTTTGTGTTTTATGCTTTATGTTTCATAAGATCATTCTTATACTATTTTAAGCATTAGATATGTGATTTTTAGTATAGGTTATTCATCGTAATCCAAGAGTGAGAATGAATGATCTTATTGGGTCTCTAAGTAATAAGAATCAATTTTTTGTTTGCGCTGCCAATCTATTTCTCCTTTTATTTTTACCAAGAAGATGATTACTGAAATTTGGGCCATAGAGTTAATGCATCTTTTGGGAACTAGTTGTAACCCTATGTATTCTCTACTTCATCTATGATATTTAGTTGGATAGATAATATATGAAATTAAGAGATGGACAAAGATGGAGCAAGATAGAGATGAGGGGAGTGACTAGATTCATTTTTTGAAAGAAGAAAAGTAGTTGAAGAAGGAATTGAGGTATGCTAAGAGGTTAAATGCTTCTTCAGATCTTCTAGTGACTGACCGATTTATAGCTTATGGGGATATCATGAGTAGAATTGTGGCTTTAGGGAAGGAGTTATCCGAGGCTCGGGGCAAGAATGAGGAGTTATCGGCAGTTACAGATGTTTTAACCAAGTAAATATTTTTAATTTTCTTTTGCTAAATGTTCTAAACCAAGTGGGTTTTTATTATTGTTAAAGATTCTGTTTAAACTCCATTTTTTATATTGTGTGTTATGATCATGAGTGTTATCTTTATGCATTTAATTTTGATTCTTTATACGAGATCAAGCCTATAATCATTATTATAGAAGGAATGACTAGGAATGAAATTCCTATTCAAGACCTTAAACTGTGAAGTTTCCTAAATGGGACCATGCCTTAGGACTGTAATAATGTTAAGGTTTTGATCATTTTAAGGTTTGTTAAGGTTCTCAGAATGATTTAGCTCAAAGCAGTAAACTGATATTAATTCAAATCCAAGATAATTCATTCAGAGATATCTAGAATATATAACATTGAAAGGTATAACCAAGTTAGATAACTTATCTCTTTTGACGCTTACCTTGATGGATTTCTCATTTGAGCTCATAAGTGTTGTTGCCAGTCTTGACTAATAGTTTAGCTTCTACTATTAAGTTCTTAATGTTGCATCTGAAGATTGATATTATCTAGGTTATAGTTTTGATTTGTTCAATCATTATCTTCCATCCGAAACTTAAACTTTTTGGCTCATTCGCTTGGATTTGTGAACTAAGAAGGACGTTTTGATTTTTTATTATTCTCATTCTAATTTTTCATTGTTCTCATTCTTCTTCTATGCTCAACTTAAGCTTTCCTACATATACTTAAGATATTGTTACACTCTTTCTTCATTAATAACCTCAAATAGATGTCAACATGTGTTGCCAATATATTAATGCATAAAGTCATTTTAACCATAATAGTATGCAGAGAAATAAGATGATGAATAAAAGTAGTGTTCATGAATAAATAGGATAAACATTCTAGTTTAATCAATCCTTGAGTTATTTGAACTAGCACCATTGTGGATAACAATTAACCTTATTTGTTAGATCAACTCACCTTTTTCTTTAATGATTTTGAGCATAATCATTCAATTTTATTATTTTACTTTTCTTTTACTTATGTCTCTTTTTAATCATTCTTAGTTTCAGGTTATTTATTATCTAAGTGTTATTTTTCTTTAAACCAAGTCTCCTTTCTTTTTTTTTCTTATTCAATAGTTTATTTTCTCCTTCCCTTGATTTCCTGCACTCAAGTTAGTCTCAATAGTAACATAAGTAGTGTGTGAGTGCAAAGTATTTTGCCCCTTAGTAATTTGTCTTTGGCTTGTCTAAAGATTTATCATATCAACTTACAAACCAAGATATCTCTACAAATGGTGGGGCAGAGTGCGTATAATGGATTTCAACACTTTTAGCTCTACTCTCATTTCATCCTCGCTTATGCTAATATAGGTGATTTTTCATAGATGAGGATCTTTTGGCCATAAGAGATGTTGCCAATATCTTCTTACATTACTTGTAATTCAATCCATTGAAAATATGGAACTGGAGAGATGGAGTATCCTTTGGAGAACACAAAGGATGATGTTATTGGGTAAGCCAAACAGATCATTAGAATTGTTTATCTAGCCTATTCTGATACCACCTATAGAATCCTATAGTATGGCTTAACCCAAGAGGTGAAGGGTGAATTGGGTATATAAAAATTCATTGTTTGAACCCTATGGAAACATTTCAACCTTTTTGTAATTGAGTGTAGTGCATTGTAAGATAAATAATAAAAGTGGTAAAGTGCATGAAGAATAACACTAATAAGATGGCACACACATAAAGAACACAGTTTTTATAATGGTTCAGGAACCCTGTCCCAGCATCTACTCTTCCAAGAGCACACACTTAGTGTGCCTTGGGTTCCACTATATTCCATATAATAAAAATACAAAAGTGTACCCAGCTCTCTAGATTCCAGCTCTAAGGGGCATAAATAGTGTTCCCAACACTCTTTTGGATTCTAGCTATGGGGGGGCATAAACATAGTCTGGTTCCTAAGATCACTAGCAAACTTGATAGTTTTCTAGAGATCACCAATAACTCTCTGGTTTCAAGTTTTCAAGTTTACTAGAAAACTTATACACTTTTACATAGTATTTCACTCAAGCACGGGGGGAGATTTGATCTCTTTATAGCTCTATGTAATACAAAGATCTTCCTATAATGTAAAATTACGGCCATAAGGATATGTAGATTGAAGCTAATAAAGGATATATGATGGTTTAAGCTCATGGCCATGGGTGGAAGGATTTTCATAAGGTTAAACTCACTTATAAAGTATTCCTTCACTACCTTGAATCATTCGACATTTTCTCCTTAAATAACTTCTTCATAATTTTCATCATTGGAGAAGATGGGTTTCGTTGAATGCAGAAACGAGAGTAGCAATGAATGAATAAGACCATTGAGCTTTCTACTATTGGATTCCATGCCTTTCTTATTTATCTCAAGTTGCTGCATCGCCATTCTTTTATAGAAAGAAAGATAAGCTACTACTGAAATGTCTTCTATCATTTTGACTTGACATAGCTTGAAAACTTGCAACGCCTCTTGTTGCTAAAAATGGTGACTGAAATGAGTTTGCATAGTGAAAGTATGGATGTAAATGTCATTTAGATGCAAGTAACATAAATTAATTTTCTTTTGATAAGTCACAACCTCTCTCTATCTGCATTTATCTATCATAAGTTACAGATGAATTCTCCCGTTAGTTTATCCATTACTTGGTCCTTCATAAGAGCAATTTTTCTATTGTGAATAATAGATGAACTCTAGCGCCATAGACAAAGTTGAACTCATCGATAGATAAACTCTGCTTTGTCCACACAAATTCTTTTAGAAGATTTTTCTGTTAGTCAATCCTTTTTGAATATGCTTTGTCTGTTGTAAATAATAGACAAATTTTGGGTGGTGCAGATGAAGTTGAAGTAGTCGATAGGAAAACTCTCTATTGTCTACATGAACAGATGAAGTGTGATATTCTTCTTTTGTTCCACATTTGTCTGTTGGGGTGACAGACGAATTTTGCTTCATCTTGCTCGAATAGACGAAGTATAATATTCATTTAATGTAAGTGATAGACGAACTCTGCTTTGCTTTTTCTTAGACGAATTACTTTGCACTTTGTCTATAGGTTTGTTTAAAATAAGTTGTAGACAAATGTGCATTTGTTTACTAAAGTTTATTTGTCCAAGTAACTACTTTGTTTATGCAACTTTGTGTATCCACATGGTACAACTTCTACTTCATGTTCCACTTTGTCTATCACTTTGTTTGAAGTAAATAATAGACAAAGTTGAATTCCTCATTTGTTCTGCATTCTTCGAGTAGCAGATGGAATTTGTCTCTAATACTTCTTGCTTTCTTCATTTTTGATTTATTTTTCTTAGCTCAGTCAAATTTGTACTCCTTTGTCTATTCATCTTGCCATTTTATTCTCAGATGAATCTATTCTTCTAACTTTGTTGGTTAGACAAAGTTTTCTTCACTTTGTGTATGATTGTTTTGGTAGCTATTCCTTCTTTCTTCATTTATCGAAGTGCTTGATGGGATTACTTCTTCTTACTTTGTCTCAGACAAATTTTGTCTAGCTGGTGTAGATAGTTCAAATTTGTCAAACAACTTTATGCTCTTTGACAATGACTTTGTCTTTAACTACTTCTGTCTTGCATTTGTCTACGAAAGTTTCTCTTTGAGGTTAATAAATAAAGCAACCTTCTTGTAGCTCATCTTTAAAGCCTTCTTTTGTTCCATTACATTTCTCCATGGAAGTTTTCTCTCAGACAATGCAACCTCTCTTGTTGATTGTCTTCAAAGCTCCTACTTTTGAATTTTTCCTGTTCTTCTTCTTATTTTTCCATGACCTTCAGTAGTTTAATCCCTTTTGAACATATCAGATTGTTACGGTTGCAGATAATTTGATCTTGCACTTACTACATTGTTAGCTTTTGTCACAATCAACCTTCTGAGTAGTGACTTACCACTTTGCACTATTTTTCAAATAAATTTGCCCACTTTTAGGTTGGGGTGCTTGAGTCCCATTTTTTGAACTAGACTAGATAAAGTATTCCCTAAATTATTAGGGTTTGTCCAGTACAATCATATATCAAATATAATAAAATAATAACATAAATTCTAAACATACACACACTTACACATAGCCCAAGATCTGGGGAGAATCATGATGGCAACACATCTAAGGGGAAATTATATCCTCATATACAAATCCATAAATACATTCGAATGACATGCCATTTCGAATTATTTCCATCATTTAAGATTGCTTGATTACAATTCCACAAATACATATGGCATACTCAATTACATTCATGCTCAATTTATTACAAACACACTAATGGAAATTTTTAAATACAATTTCAATGAATACATAAACATTATCTTCCTTGCGCTCCATTGGTTGACCTGTTAGCTAAAAATATAAAACAAGAAGTCGTGAGTTCGGGAAACTTAGTAAGTAGCCATGTAATAAAAAATAGTCAAGAATAATCCAAATATAACATATTCAAATCCAAAACATGTCTAATCCATGCTTGGCATTATCATGTATCCAATATTTCATGTACATGATTCATTTCTATCCACATTAGGGAATATTCTATCCCTAACAAGTCATGCACATTCCATTATAAACCAAGCAACAATTAATTCAAACCAAGGGACATCCACCATCCCTAACCAACCAGATATCATTATTCTTAATCAAATATGGGACATCTACTGTCCCCAATCAAAACACAGAAACCCAAATACAATCAATAGGATACTGTATATCCCCATCCAAAAATTATATTAGTACATGGAAGATTTTCAGAGAAACAAATTGAAGCAACCCAAAATGATAATAAGCTATGCAAAATCATGCTAGAAGAATTCTTGGATTACGAGGAGTGCTGCAGAAGCATCATCAAAAGCATAGAATTAATGCAGAACATTATCGCACTACTTAGAAGCAAAACAACATTACACAGAAGCAATGCAGAATCATAATATCCTTCATAGAAGTAGTGTAGAATTGTGACATGCAACACAAAAGCAGTACAGAACATTGACACACTACACAAAATCTATTCAGAAACATCATTAGAGGCATGATCAAGAAAGGATGAATCAATGAAGTTACATAGAAGTAAAGTCTATGCTTCATAACTAAATTAGAGGATACTCAGAAGCTCTTGAGAAGACTTAAATATGACTGTTGAAGAATAAGACAACATATAGAAATTCTGAAGTGGATTTTACCAAAAACATACTGTAACACTTGAGGGTGTTAATTTTGAGTAATTACATGTTTGATCACACTATAGTGTTATTGAGTGTTAAAAATGAAGAAAAATTT